>JBAMBO010003306.1:0-63910 GCA_037044535.1 Lordiphosa magnipectinata | reverse complement strand
TCTATGTCTATGTTGGCGCGGAAGGTTGTGTGCGGACGATTTTTTTCTTAATTTTTTTCTTAATCTTAACCCTTAGGTAGCAATTATAAAATGAGTTATTAAAATTATTGCCGCAAGCATGTACCGGGTGTCAAATTCTTTCATGCACCGAAATGTGTTGTATATATATATCTATATCTATATAATATCTTAACTGGCCGTTTTTTGCTCATAGCTTGAGTATCGTTCATCCGATCTTTATCATTCCTTAAGCAAATCGATAAATAATTATGATTACTAGATATCTCTAAAAGGTACGAACCATCTATCATCAAAACTGTGGAAGATACACGTTTTTTCCAAATTGCGGGGGCGGGTGGGTGCGTATCAAAAATTTAAAATAAACTTGATCTGGCTGCAAGTATAAGAAATATATGTCGCATACATGTCAAACCACTATCTCTTACCATCTCTGACATCTCTTCGTTCATACGGACGGACGGACAGACAGACAGATGGACAGACGGACAGACGGACATGGCTATATCGACTCGGCTGTTAATTCTGATCAAGAATATATATACTTTATAGGGTCGGAAACGATTCCTTCTCCCTGTTACATACTTTTGCACAAACTTAATATACTCTATGTACCTTCGGTACTGAGTATAAAAATCACCTTGCGGTATTTCCATCATTGGAGTTACCAAACCCGGGCTTAGGCTGATCCACAATTAAGCCAGCTTCCTTCTTAAATGCTTCTTGGATTTTTGTCTTTGTGTCTAAAACAATATGTTTATCTTCAGTCGATCTTACTTGCCATTTTTTATTGAGAACTTATAAGACAAATGGGTCATTCTTTTATAAACCGAACAGTTAAAAAACTCACTATTTTTGATTTCAATAAAAAAAATCCAATATTAGATCTCGAATTTCGTAATTTGCGGTTTTGCAAAAAATTTTTTTGTTAATTTTATAAACAATTTCAAAAATCGTCAAAAACGGACAAATGGAAAAAAAGGGGTTTTTAAAAACTGTATTTCTCAGGTTCGGTTTATCGGACAGGTCTCGTGTTGATATTGCTGAAAAGTATTTTAATGTATCTACTAAAATAATAATTTAATAAATTTATAAGTTATTTAATAATATTAAGTAATAGTTGCTAAATTTTAAATATAATTTTTTCTTAGTGTTAATTTAGCTTCTAAGGATGTACAATTTATTGCCCTTAACACAACTTAAATTACGGTGCTTTCAAAAAGACGGGGACTTTTATAGTTTAAAAGATATTAATTTTTGAAGTTATAAACAAATAAAAATAAGCCCTAAAATAAAGCTTTGCCACGCAGTCAGTTTCAAAGCTATGTGACTGAAACTGGGCAATTAAACTTTATATTTATCAAGCTTTTCAAAAATGTCAACTTCAGGCAGATCGGACGTCTATATCATAAAGCTGCCATTTTTAAAAAACCTTTTTTTCCATTTTTCCGTTTTTCACGATTTTTAGAATTGTTTATAAAATTAACAAACCTTTTTTTTCAAAACCGCAAATTACGTTTTGGTGGGCATGTGGAGATCTAATTTCGGTTTCTTTTTTTTGTTGAAATCAAAAATGGTGAGTTTTTTAACTGTTCGGTTTATAAAAGAAGGCCCAAATGGAAAAGGCACTCAAAGAATCGTATCCAACGATGTAGAATGGATAATCCGAATTCTATGTTCTCTGTTGTAATATCCTTTTTTATCATTTCATCAATATTGTTGAAGTTCTTACTCCTAGAGCCGTAGTTTCTGATATGCACATGCTGTTTTTATCTGGATGGCATTTAAGTTTTGCACTTTGCGGAAGAGCGGCTTGTTTGACGACATTATATTGATGACGCGACAGCTGACCTTCCACCAATGCATTCTCAATACACAGCTTAATATTCTCGGCTGATCCTTATACCCTTGCAAAGGGTATTATAATTTTGCCCAGAAGTTTGCAACGCATAGAAATATTCATTTTCGACCCCATAAACTATATATATTCTTGATCAGGGCGACGAGCCGATTGAGCTTTGTCCGTCCGTCTGTCTGTCTGTCCGTCTGTTTCTACGCAAACTAGTCTCTCAGTTTTAAAGCTATCGAGCTGAAATTTTGCACAGAGTCTTCTTTTTACTGCACGCTGCTAATATGTCGGAACCGACCGGATAGGATGACTATATCTTATAGCTGCCATAGGAACCATCGGTCAAAAAATGGGTCTTAGTGAGGAAAAATTTTTTGTTTTCAAGTAACTCGTTATTAAAGTCGGTGATTCTTAATATTAAACGCTTTCAAACTAATTTGAAAAAGTTGATCGACATCGGGTGACTATATCTTATGGTTGCCATAGGACCGATCGGTCGGAAAATAAGTCTTAGTGAGAAAAACTTTTCTGTTTTAAATTTGATCTTTCTTTGAAATTGAGATTTGATATGATTTCAAATTTTTTGTTTTCAATGTTAGCGTCATCAAACTCGTCCATTATTAATATTATATGCTATCAAACAGATTTGCAAATTTTGGTCCAAATCGGATGACCATATCTTATAGCTGTCATAGGAACCATCGGTCGGAAAATGGGTCTTAGTAAGAAACTTTTTTGCTTTCAATGCTAGCGTCATAAAACTCGGCCATAATTAATATTATTTGTTTTCAAACAGATTTGCAAATTTTGGTCAAAATCGGATGACTATAACATATAGCTGCCATAGGACCGATCGGTCGGAAAATGGGTCTTAGTGAAAAAAAATTTTTTGTTTTCAAGTAACTCGTTATTAAAGTCGGTGATTCTTAATATTAAACGCTTTCAAACTAATTTGAAAAAGTTGATCGACATCGGGTGACTATATCTTATGGTTGCCATAGGACCGATCGGTCGGAAAATAAGTCTTAGTGAGAAAAACTTTTCTGTTTTAAATTTGATCTTTCTTTGAAATTGAGATTTGATATGATTTCAAAAAGATTCGCGAAATTTGGTCCGAATCAGATGTTTAGCTGTCGGAAAATGGGTTTTAGTTAAAATTTTTTTAGATTTTTATATAAGCGTTCTTAATCTCTGACATTTCAAAAACAGCATTTGCAAGGGTATGAAATCTTCGGCAGAGACGAAGTTAGCTTGGCCTTCTCTTTTTACACTATTTTTGTACCTCTCTGCTCTTGTTGGTGAAGAAGTGGCAATCTCATTCACCTATTTAGATCCACTAGCATTGCCAACACTTCTTAATTGCACTTGGGTAGCGAAAGCTAACACTGAGAGTGGCGTACTATCTCGCAATTCCTACGTTTTCTTGTATTTTGTGCGCACATCTGAGTCTTCAAAGGAAAGTTCCTTCCGTTTTTTCTGATCAGCAACATTAAAGTCAATTGAGGTGCTTAGCCACTCCTCATACATTCTTAAGAAGCGTGCCTCTTTTCGCTGGGATCTTATCCATCTAAATTTTAAATTTTTTTGGAAGTGACCCAATTTTGAATTAAACTCAGATTAAATTATAGATGTTGCGAATATAAATGTAAGTTTTAAATTTGAGACCGATATCTTAAAAATTGTGGGAGTTATTCAACATTTTTTATTGTGGGGGCGGGGGTGGGCGTGGCAAACATTTCAAATAAACTTGATCTGCGTGCAGACAATAGGAGTCTACATTTCCAATTTGATTGCTCTAGTTCTTCTTGTCTCTGAGATCTAGGTGTTCATACAGACGGACGGACGGACAGACGGACATGGCTATATCGACTCGGCTGTTGATGCTGATCAAGAATATATATATACTTTATATGGTCGGAGATCATTCCTTCTGCCTTTTACATACATTTGCACGACTTTAGTATACCCTTTTACTCTACGAGTAACGGGTATAAAAACATTTAACATCGAACAAAATTACATCTATCACTTTCACATGAACATTTATCTATTCAATATACCTGGGTATTTTTCCATGTTCATACACTTCAATATTAGTCGATCGCTGGCCAAAAGTTCACAAATTACTAAGCTGCCAATTTCTGAGAAAAAAACCCACATCTGATTAAACAGCTGATTAAATAGCTGACTAGGCAACAGTCGAATCAGCTGATGGAACAGTTGACCGCAACCATTGAAACAGTTGACATTTAAAAAAAAAATTTTTTTGCTTTCGATCTTGGAACTTTGAACTCATATATCTCGCTTGGCGCAAAACCCCTTTTGGGTCAAAATAAAGCTAGATGCTTACAGCGATTGGCTTCTCAATTATATGTCCACATTAAGCCAAATAAACATACTTTTTATAGACTTTTAGAAAAAAAACTTTTCACAAACAAAAAAAAAATTTAATATTTTGTTTATAAATAATGATAATATAGAAAAATATCCAAAGTTATAGATACCAAGATAAAAAAAAAATCCTTGAAGATTTTTGAAGATATGCCGCCCACAAAATGCACCAAAAACAACAATTTGTATATCACGCATCAACTAAGAATAAAAACGATACTTTGAAAGACCATTGTGCAGCCCATGTTAAACCTAAAATTGTAAGTTATACTGATTTTGATGTAGAAATTAATCTATTTTGACTTGCATCACTAAATTATTTTAAATCAAAAAAAAAATTGAATTAATCTACAGTTTAAGGGTAAAATACCCTACTGTGCGCAGTAGCTGGCCCGAATCATTGGCATCCAAGGGGTTCCAGAAGGAGCCATCGAAGAGAGACCTGCGTAGTCAAGGAGACCGCAACCTCCACCTGGAAGGCATTTTTTAACCACAAAGTGAGTTTAATCCATACGGCCGACAGGTCGAGACTAGGCATAGACGGGTCTGCGATCTCCTGGCTGCCTCCATCCGTCAGTTGGTGTGAATCAGCTCGGTCACTGAGCTATTTCCTTCGGCTCCTGGCTTCAAAAATAGTTTTTTTTTAATCTCTACCTGCCTATTGCTGCGTCGCCAGACACGTGGTAGCCAGCCCAGAAGGAAGACCAAGGCAGAGGCCCCAAATTCTCAATTTTTTTTCATAAATTTATATACATATCAACATTTACATGCCTATCAATTATTTAACTTTTTCATTCATATACATATTTATGCACCTATATTTATTTTGTGAGAGTATTTATGGTCTGAATTAAAGTGAGCTCGGATCAGGCGAGAGTAGGCTAAGCGGAGAAAAGGAAGGGAGATTTTGGTGAGGTCAGGCAAGCTAGATTTAAATTAATAACTCACCTTTGAGATAGCCAACCCCTCTATCTTTTCACTACTTGGAGCTCCAATAGGTTGGGTATGGGCATTTAATTGAAGCAAAACCTCAAATAGTCCATCCCTTCAGTTTATTCCGTTTGGTCATCCAAAGAGAACCGCCACCATTACGTCTCAGCTTGCTTAAATTCAGAAAAATAAATTAAAAACTGAAAAACTGTCAAAACATAGGGTTAATTAATAACACTAGGCAACAAGGTCCAGTATATTGAGGGGTTGGTGGTGATTCTAAATGATTTTCTTGTGCTGAACACGATCTGTTCAGATCTGCTCAGAAATGGTTCATCACGTCGAGATTTTTAGTAATTTGAGCTTAAAGTTGCAAAAAGTGCCTATTTTGACCCTTTTAAGGCGCGTTTTGTGGAGAACCTATACTTTTAATTGACTTTTTTTGATATTATCGTAAATTATTATTTCTTAACTTTCAAATAACATATCCCAAAGAACTGAACGATTTTTTTAAGCGCAGATATACCATTTTGAATACATAGTCTCGGTAATTATAAAATAATAATTTACTGCACAAACGAATTATTTGCCGAAACAGTACAACCGGCTAGTAATTTGTATAGAATTTCAATTAAAATTTTCAACAAAACCCATTCCATACTTTGGGGCAACAACAATATATTGGCTGTTTGCGAGCTCGGAAACAATTTATTTCAAAGTTAAGGAGTAGTTCTTTCCGATAATATCAAAGAAAGTCAAATCAAAACTAGGCTAAGTAAAAGTAGGCGTCTAAGAAGAGTCATATTAGACAGTTTTTTTAATCTTTAAACTCAAATTACTAAAAATCTAGACGTGAAGAACTATTTCTGAAAACAGATTCGTGTTCAGCACACGAAAATCATCTAGAATCGCCACCTACCCTTCAATATACTGGAAAAAATCTAATCTTGTTGCCAGTGATTGGAAAGGTACTCAATTTTCTTACCTAGGTAAGGTAAAAGGTAAACGTCAGAAAATATACCTAGGTAAGGTAAAAGGTATTCGGATTTTCAAGTACCTAGGTAAAGGTAAAGGTACAAAAAAGGTACTTTTATATTTGAAAGCGTGGTTCATTCATTTTTATACCCTTGTAGACGGTATATTAAAATAGTCGAGATGTTTGTAACGCATAGAAGGAAGCATCTCCGACCACATAAAGCATATATATTCTTGATCAGCATGACGAGCTGAGTTGATATAGCCATGTCCGTCTGTCCGTCTGTTTCTATGCTATCTCCTCGGTCAGTTTTAAAGCTATCTTAACCAAACTTTGCACGAAGTCTTTTGGTACAAATACGCAGCACATTTGTCGGAACCGGCCAGATCGGATGACTATAGCATATACATAGCTGCCATAGGAACCATCGGCCGAAAATGTTGTTTTAGTGATAAAAACTTTTTTGTCTTCAACGCAAACGTCCACAAACCTCTTATTTATAAGTTTTCTATGCTTTCACATAATTCCACCAAGTTTGAAAGGACAAATATATAGTATAGCTGGCATAGAAATTGGGTGTAGAAAATGTATATAGGAGGCCTTGTCAAAAATGTGTACATTTGGCCGAATGTACATATTTGTGTCTATTAATTTATATAAATCATACAAGCTACAAGGGTATAAAAACTTCGGTCGAGCCGAAGTTAGCTTTCCTCTATTTTTATTAGTAATGAATATTTAAAACATAAAAAAAAATTTACTTCATTACAAACCATTTTTGGTCATACTTCAAGGGGTTAAGTCCAATTATAAGGTTTAAGAATGAAACATTGTGATTTCAGATGATGTTATATTATTAAAATGTTTCTCTTATACACTATCTTGCTTTTTTTTTTATTTAAATGTTTCTTATATACTATCTTGCTTTTTTAACATTACAAGAGTTTCAAAAATATTTCGTCACCTAGTCTGTTTCTTTTTGGTGTAAGTATTTGGCCTCCCTAGCTAAAAATTCTTTCAACTGGGGCTGAGCTAGGCAAAATGGTATTATACTTATAAAAAACATTACAAATATTTGTATACTTAGGTATAGATTCTAAAGACTTGCTACTATCGGCAAGATAATTTAAGACTTCCATTTCAATATTAGAATTTTCACAATAGTTCTCTGTTTCATCAAATCCTCCATTACTGGTATCGTAAAAGCCTTCAGAATCCTTTGTATTTGAGCTCTCATTGACAACAGTTTCCAAGTTTTCCGAAATTTCTTCAACCAGTCAATTTTTAAAACACTTTACAGTTTTGGTTTTTTTTATTTGGAATCCACTTCAATTTAAGTTTTGAAAGAGCTTGAAGTCAAGTTTTCAATAAAAGCAAATCGTTTTGAAACTCCTTTTTAAGAGCATCTTTAAGTGGATCACAATATTTCAAATTATTCAAACTGTCAAGTTTATGTATTACTTTAATTAAAGTGGGCAGCAAAAATCCTAAGTAACAACGGGATTCCGCCCTGCAAAAGATCAATAGCCTTAGCGAATATTTCAGTGACACTACATAATCCTTGCAAAAAATCAATTTCTGTATTTGTAAATAATGTTTTTTTTTTAAGTTGTACAAACACTTTTTAAATTTTGTTTTAGTTCCAAAATACGTTGAATACTGTCATGAAAACTGTTCCATCTTGTGGCGCAAGGAGCTATTAATTTAAGCTTACAAATTTTCTCAACTTCATCTGCAGCTACTGTGGATCTGCTAACAGCATTCTAGATTGCAGTTGCTTTTGCTAAGGAGGAATTGTACAATCGCTTGAATTAAGTGTTTAGTTCAGCATCTTTCGTTACAATTAAGTTCAAAGTATGTGGTGCGCATCTAAAGTGCTTTGGCAAAGTAATTTCACCATCAGCCGAACTATCCAGCTCTATTACCCTTAAATCAGACTCTTCTAAAAATTCAGGCTTAACGTTTGTTCCTTCAAAACTGTACACTTTAAATGCTTTGCAGAAGTTGGACGCATTATCGGTAACTGTTCCACATATTTGGGTATCGCTAAGTCCGTATTTGGGCATGAACTTCAGCTAATACAGTAGCAATTACCTCATGTGTGTGGGAAAATCGTACACGCTTATATGCGAGCACGAGAGAATGACGATTTAGATGGCTCCAATATATAATTAAGTTTAAGTTTTATTGTCTCGTAAAATTCCTCCACAACCAAAGGGCTGTCGCGCGCTGTTTTTTTTTGTATTTCTTGGAAATATACCTGCACTTAGTGTGACCAAAAAACATTAAAATCCCAAAAGTGTAGAGATGATACAATACAACAATTGATATCGCTCACTCAAAATCACTCAAGAAAGTACCTTGTATCTTACCTATTGACAACGTAAATGAAAATTAAGATCTAGGTAAGGTAAAAGGTACTGGAATTTGGAAATACCGAGGTAAGGTAAAAGATACACAGAATTTGTATCTAGGTATGTACCTAGGTATTTGTACCTAGGTACTTCCAAACACTGCTTGTATTATAGAATACTAGCATAAAACACGTTGCGCTTCGCTGCGCCTTCATCAGTATAGCCTTTATCAGTGTGGAACCAATATGTCACCTCCACACATATACCACCCACTTCCCATCCACTTCCCACCCACATACCACCCACTTCCCACCCAACTGTTAGCAAATTATACGGCTGGCTTTGTATTTGGCATGCGTTTTTTTTTTAACAAACAGTTAGAAGAAACTACAAAGAGAGACGGAGAGAGAAAGAGAGAGGAAGAAACACACAGCCATACCTTTGCATTCTGCATACAAACGATTGAACATTGATCACCGTTTTTTTGTGCCCGCGTGTGTGTGTATGTGCCTAACAAAATGAAATCCAATATTGCCGATTTTTTAAGGAACACAAATGTACATATGTTAAACTATATTACTAACACTACTAATAATTTAGATTAAACATTTGTTGTAGTTGTTTCATAGAAATAATTTTTGCTGTTGTTCTGCTGCATTTCTTGTAGTTGCTGTAGTTGTTGCTGAAGTTCTTGTTGTTGTTTTTGGAGTTGGTTTTGTTGTTGCTTCAGCTGCTCTTGTTGTTGTTGTTCGAGTTGTAGCTTTGGTTTTTGTTATAGCGGAACATCATTGGGCACTGAATTTGTAATTGTAACTCCTAAAATTTTGCTGCTGGAGCATCGACTGCAGCCCCACTGATCCCCAACAAAGTTCTGGCCAGCTGAAGTTCAAAGCTGAATAATTTCTGACAGAAGCGGTGTCGACTGCGCAGTCGGTCAGTCTAGATATCTTAGTCTATGGTTGTCACAGCGCGGGTTATCGATAGCGATGGCGTGCGCGATTAGCTGGTCGCCTATCGTTTGTTGGCGCGAGCAATCTTCGTTTGAAAACTTCAAATGAAATTTATTATGAAATAAGACCCCAAATTTGGGGAATTATTTCCATTTTATACCCTCGTAGAGGGTATATTAAAATTGTCCAGATGTTTGTAACGAATAGAAGGAAGCATCTCCGACCACATAAAATACATATATTCTTGATCAGCACTACGAGCTGAATTGATATAGCCATGTCCGTCCGTCTGTCCGTCTTACCGCCCACTTCAATATCTACGTACTTTGCTTTCCTAGTCCTGTCTGCATACTTTTTATACCCTTGTAGAGGGTATATTAAAATTGTTCAGATGTTTGTAACGCATAGAAGGAAGCTTCTCCGACCATACAAAGTAAATATATTCTTGATCAACATGACGAGCTGAGCTGATATTTGATCGCATTTTTTTTGATTTTACATAATTTTACCAAGTTTGATGAAAATCGGACAACTATATAGTGTAGCTGCTATACAAAAGTTAGTTCATAGAAAAAGTCTTAGTAGGAAAAGTCAATGCTATCGATATTAAACTTGTTACTAATCAATACTAGATGCTACCACACAATTCTGCCAAGTTTGATTTAAATCGGATGACTATAGCATATAGCATAGGAACTATCGGCTGGAAAAGTAGAGTTCTAGTGAGAAAAACTTTTTTGTTTTCAATAGTAGCGTCTTTAAGCTTTCCAGTTATGAATATTATCGGCTTCCACACAAGACGAGTTCGATCCAAATCTGATGAATATATCGTATAGCTGCCATATAACAAACTGGCAAGCAAATGGTCAAAGTAGTGGAGCCATCTATTGCTGAGTTTGGGAAACAACTCAGCTAAGAATGTTCGATGAAAATCATTTAAAACCTTTTCTTCGGTCGAGCCGAAGCTTATATAATAGCTTTCCACTATTTTTTTTTGGGCCTTTTGGGGCATTATTTCATTGGGGACTTATTGCCTGGAGCCATCTACTCAACATATAAAAGAGTTTGTTCTGACTGATTCACTGATAGGCAATCAACGCAGAGCGCGAACGGTTAGAGATTTTGTGTGGATGTGGGATATTGGTTCCATACTGATAAAGGCTATACTGATGGCGGCGCAGCGGAGCGCGACGGGTTTTATGCTAGTACTTTATATGGTCCGAAATGATTCCTTCTGCCCTCTTTACTCTACGAGGAACGGGTATAAACATGTTTTTTTTGCGAGTTCCCCTTTGTTTTTTTAATTGTCTCATTTCGCAGTTTAGTTTCCAAAAGCACGGGTGCTGCATCCGTGTGATTAGAAGGGACGTTTGCATGTTATGCAGATTTTGTGCCTTTCAGCATAATGTAAATGGAACATGCTTGCCAAAAACGAACGATCGTCAATCGTTCAGGTCCCACTTCTCATTTTGGGTTCGAATAGCTCGCGTGCCATTAGAAAGGACGTTTGCATGTTATGCAGACTTCTTCGCTTCTAACCCACTTTAAAAAGGAACGTGCATCCGTTTTCATACAGATTGTATGCCGTCTTTTATACTGCAAACATTGGTAGTGCATTCTTCCTTGTAAAAGAACAGTGCCACATGGCATTCTTTTATGAACTACGTTCCGCCAAGTCCGACTGGGTCAGTGCCGGGACAGGACAAAAAAGTGTGCTTGCGTAAGGCTGTTCAGCTGCTGAAAAAGCGATTTTGTAAAATTAATAATACATATAACAATAATATAAGTAACGTATATAATAACGCAAACGATAATATAAATTATAATAATATTTAAGAAATAAGACTGAATGTGAATAAAAAAATATTTTTGTTATATTTTATCAGCTTGTGTTTTTTAACTTTTTACATGGCTACCCATTTCACCACCCTTTACATGGGTAACCATTTCAGCACCAATGCAATCTTAAACTTGTTACTGATCAATACTATATGCTACCACACAATTCTGCCAAGTTTGATCCAAATCGGATGACTATATCTTAAGGCTGCCATAGGGCCGATCAGTAGGAAAATCAGTCTTAGTGAAAAAAACTTTTTTGTTTTCAATTTTATCGTTCTTAAGCTCGGCGATTGTTAATTTGATATGTTTGAACTCAGATGTTTATCTGTCTGAAAATGGATTTTAGTTAGAAACATTTTTGATTTTTATGTGAGCATTCTTAAACTCTGACATTTCATAAACAGCATTTGCAAGGGTAAAAAAACTTCGGCACAGACGAAGTTAGCTTGGCCTTCTCGTTTAATAACATTTTCTCTTATGCGAAAACATTTTTTCCAAAATTCAGATATTTTGTAATATTATATTTAAGCAACTTTTCTGCTTCATGGTGATTAAATCAGTAGCCGTGACTTTCGATGTGAGATTTAATTAAATCTAAAGTATCCAGAAATTTTCGGCATTGGAGCTTTTGCCAGAGCACCAAATTTCAAAAATATATTGCCGAGAGAGCTTACACTGATACGATGTTTCTATAGTAAGAATATGAACAAAAGAATGAAATTAAAATATTGAAAGCATGAAAAAGTAAAACAAACTCATTGCAGTACCTACGAATTCACGAAAGACAACGGGACAAGCACAACGAAATAAAGCAACACGAAGAGAGGATATAATAAAAACGCTTGAAACTGAACGAGACGTCTGTGGACGATTGCACAAAAACGTGCAAAAACATGCAGTTGATTTCAACAGCTAAGTCTCTTTAAATATTGATTAATGTTTTATAAAAAGTTTCATTGGGGGGACCCCAATGAAGGTAATGAAGGTATCACAAGTTTTACCTTCACTGAAAATTAATGCTTTATGCTGTTGAACACGGAAAATTACAATGGAAGAACATTTTTTATTATAAACACATATAGCATGCCAACTAAATAAAAGTTATAAAAACACAATGCCTATACCTTCAACTTTGATATTCATTTTGAAATATGCTATTAAATAATATTTTTATAATGTTTTTAGTTAATTTAACACACAATAATTAACAGTGACGCGCACACTGAGAGTTGTTCGCTTGAGATGCGCTCTCTCGAGAAATTCTCTTAACGATCGTGTGAAGCAAAACAAAACAAACTATTGCTTTTGCAACTGTGTTCTATCTATAAGTCGATGAGGCACATTTGGCAC
Organism: Lordiphosa magnipectinata; assembly: GCA_037044535.1. NCBI lineage: Eukaryota > Metazoa > Arthropoda > Insecta > Diptera > Drosophilidae > Lordiphosa > Lordiphosa magnipectinata. The sequence goes on along the minus strand of JBAMBO010003306.1, from coordinate 51,250 downwards.
ATACAATGGTCTGTCGCGCGCTGTTTTTTTGTATTTCTTGAAATTATGCCTGCAATTAGTGTGACCGAAAATCATTAAAATCCCAAAAGTGTAGAGATGATACAATACAACAATTGATATCGATATTTAAGCGCGAAGCAAAATCACTCAAGAAAGTACCTTGTATCTTACCTATTGACAAGGTAAATGAAAATTAAAAATGGCGGAAAAATTCAAGCATTCTTCTTTTTATTTTTGGTGGTGGTCGGACCGACCACTGTGTTATGTTTCGATGTTGGTTAGTTTTTTATGCCCTGTGTTTTCAAATTTCCTGCCTAAGCAGCAGCTTTAAATAGCTTTACCCTCTTACCACAATTTCACGTTAGCCGGGGCACTTTATGCCGACTGCACTCGATATCTTCAACAATCCACCCACCCTCTCATCATGTATTTGTCTCTCTCTCTCTCTCTGTAGAGCCAAATTGCTTAATCGCCCGTGCATAATGTTCGTTTACCCCATCATATCACACACATTGCGTTTATGGAATTTATGAAAATGCATTTTTAATTTCAACAGATATTTAAAACGCTGCGTTAGCCAAATTTCCTGCTTAAAATCGAACATGGTTTAATTACGCGTCACAATCCTTAATAACACAGGCTTACATGCTTATGCACCAGAGAAGATAGCCAACTATCCATATGTATTTTTGGCCGCTGAATTCAAATCAATTGCCCGTTATCCCCCAGCACGTCAGGCTTACGAGATATTTGCATAAGCGTGTGTTGTGCGAGGAGGTAGGTCCTGTAGCCAAATTGTTACCTTTTCAAACCAAATTTGATTTAATAAGCTGCATTGAATAACGTTACAGAAAAACCAAACGCAATGTTCTGATTTAGTTCAAGAAATACAAATTGTTGGATTTCAAAATGGAAAATTTTTTTCTTTTGATAATCTCGGTTTTTTTCGAAGCTTAAATAATTCTGAAAAATGTTCTGATAAAAAAAAATATACACTGAGAAAAAAAATCAATCTAAAATCCAGATTGAAAATGTCGTTTTCAAGAACCTTGCAATCTTATAAAAACAAAATTGAAAAATAGTGGAAAGCTAGCTTCGGCTCGACCGAAGTTTTTATACCCTTGTAGCTTGTATGATTAAGATAAATTAGTAGCCTGATTCCACTGTCACAAATATGAACATTCGGCCAAATGTACACATTTGTGACAAGGCCTCCTATATTACATTTTCTACACTCAATTTTTATGCTAGCTATACTATATAGTTGTCCTATCCAACTTGATGGAAATATGTGAAAGCATAGAAAACTTATAAATACGAGGTTTGTGGACGCTTGCGTTGAAGACAAAAAAGTTCTTATCACTAAAACAACATTTTCGGCCGATGGTTCCTATGGCAGCTATATGTTATAGTCATCCGATCTGGCCGGTTCCGACAAATGTGCAGCGTATTTGTACCAAAAGACTTCGTGCAAAGTTTGGTTAAGATAGCTTTCAAACTGACGGAGGAGATAGCATAGAAACAGACGGACAGACGGACGGATATGGCTATATCAACTCAGCTCGTCATGCTGATCAATATATACTTTATGTGGTCGGAGATGCTTCCTTCTATGCGTTACAAACATCTCGACAATTTAAATTTACCCTCGACAAGGGTATAAAAACATTGAAATGAGCTTAGAAATCTTAAAAACAAGATTTATCATCTCGCAACTTATCAGCCATCCTACAGTTTTCTGTAAAGCTTAAGTTGAATTTTTGATATGTACAGATATATTTTTCTAAAAAAAAACCAGAAAAAACAAAAGTAAAAAATTTTCGGTTGCAATGCCTAACCCCTCCTGGGGACTCGAACCACGTCCTCTTCCATCTATAACACATAGTTGAAGCTTTGGCACGGCCGATTAGCTGATTTGGCCGTCGGGGGTCAATTGTTTAGCGCAGCGAGTTGCAGTATAAGAACTCAGGCTGCAAAAATCTCCGCTCTTATACTGCAACTGGTTGACCCTAACCATGCCAGGAATACGCAAATGACATCGTTATACTTGCAAAAGGAAAGTACGAAGAACCCCTATGTGACAAGTCCAAAGGGGGGGTCCAACCATCGTTGTACCGTTCACTTGAAGATACAAATTCAGTAGAATGAGGCCAATACGTCTTTCCGGCGCCTAATAACACCGGAAAAGGCGGTCAAATATCTTGGCGTACAAAATAATTAAGTATAATTTTTGGAATTATTTTTATAAATTTGTATTTAAACAAAGGAAAAAATATTTTTAATTTTAAATTTTAATGTCAATGGTAAAAAATTATTTGAAATTTATTGAATTATTTGAAATAGTTCAAAATTCTTTCATAAACTATTCAAATTGAAATAAATATAAGTAGACATCAAAGTTTAGTTAAAAAAATTAATGTTATTCACCTTTTGAGTTGCTCAAATCGGAGACACTTTCCAGAAGTTATATGGCCCTCTTTATCGAGTCAAATGAAATTTTTTGAGCACTATGAAGTACTTTTTGATATTGACGATATTAGATGGTATGACGACAGTAACAGAGCGTGCGTTAATTCTTTTATCGTATTCCTGTGCTAATTTTTTCAGTTGTGGTTCATCCAAGAGAAGAGAGAAGTACATTTCGGTGGCCGGTCGTTTTTTTTGTGCGCTCCACTTAATCATCTGTTCTAGCTAATATCAACTTGATTAACCGACGTCAAACCAATTTGAAATTATCACTTACTCTCCTATGTGCTTCGGTCATCATTTGTTCACAATTTAAAAAGACAGTGACTTTTATTTATGCAAATTAAAACCAAATCAACAACATATTTCGGCATTCTTTGTTGTTTGCCTTAATTGCATTCGCCTGCGCTGCTCTGTGCATCAATATATACATACATATACACATACATATCGACTTGTTGCTTTCGTCTGCAACTTTCCTTGTTGTTGTCACCGTTTGCTCCAAAACTGTTTAAGCAGCAGCTGTCTCATCATGCTAAACTGCTGTATAAAGCGATGTGATTTCAACAACAAAATCTCTAGAGGCGAGATTTTTGCCTGCTGCTGGCTATGTGATAACGTAGCCCATGTGGGATGCGCTGGTATGGGCCTTATTGGTGGCCGTCTTATGGACCTTATCCAAAAGAAGATTGGACTTAATTGGACGTGCCACGAATACCGCCCTATTGAAGACGATATGAGAGCTTTTATGAGAAGAACTCAGATGGAATTCAACAATGTCTTTACTGGATTTCGTGATCTGCTGGGAAGATTCACCACTATGGAGACGTATTTTAAAAAGAAAATTATCACTGAATCTCCTAAGCGCAAAAAACGTACTCAATCATCTGGGCCCCCTAATACTAATCATCTCTCTGTCCTTGTTAATGACCTACCGTCTACGTCAATGGAGTCTGTTTCTAAGAGCTCATATTCTACTCCTGTTGGCGAGAATACTAACCCTAATCCTAATGCTACTGGTATTGATGTTTCTCTTACTGATGCTCCTACAATCTCTACTACTTTAACTGCCGACAATCCGCCTTCCGATCCTGCTGCTGTTTCAGCTTTCGTCACCGTTTCTGCTCCCGATGCCAATCGCTCTGTAATTTCTGCTGCCGTTCCTCCTACCGATCGTGCTCAAATTCCTGCTGCTGTTCCAGCTACTTCTCCTGCTGCGGGTACTGCTGCCGATCGAGCTTCCGTTCCTGCTGCTGCTCTAGCTACTTCTTCTACGTTTGCTGCTGCCAATTTGGCTACCGATCCTTCTGCCATTTCTGCTGACGCTCCAGCTGCCGTTACAATTGCTAACGCCTGCATGGGACTTGCAATGCGGGCTCCCATTCCTGCTGCTGCTTCAGCTACTTCTCCTGCAAGATTCACTGCTGCCAATCCGGCTGTCAATCTTCCTGAAATTTCTGCTGAAGTTCGTCCCGCAGCTTCTGCTCCAGCTGCCGGTGCATTTGCTAATGCTTTCATTGGGCTTACTGCGGTTCCACCTAAGAACCACTCACCTCGCGAATTCATATTTGTTTCTCGACTCATAGGATCGGCTACGGATGCCCTGGTCAAACATTATATATGTTCTAGCTTTAATATTTCTAACCATGATGCAGTTGAGGTTAAAAAATAGAGGAAAGCTAACTTCGGCTCTACCGAAGTTTTTATACCCTTGTAGCTTGTATGATTTAAATAAATTAGTAGACACAAATATGTACATTCGGCCAAATGTACAGATTTGTGACAAGGCCTCCAATATACATTTTCTACACCCAATTTCTATGCCAGCTATACTATATAGTTGTCCTATCAAACTTGGTGGAATTATGTGAAAGCATAGTAAACTTATATATACGAGGTTTGGGGACGTTTGCGTTGAAGACAAAAAAGTTTTTATCACTAAAACAACATTTGTGACCGATGGTTCCTGTGGCAGCTATATGCTATAGACATCCGATCTGGCCGGTTCCGACAAATGTGCAGCGTATTTGTACTAAAAGACTTCGTGCAAATAGCTGGTTAAGATAGCTTTAAAACTGACGGAGGAGATAGCATAGAAACTGACGAACAGACGGACGGAAGGACGGACATGGCTATATCAACTCAGCTCGTCATGCTGATCAAGAATATAAATACTTTATGTGGTCAGAGATGCTTCCTTCTATGCGTTACAAACATCTCGACAATTTTAATATACCCTCTACAAGGGTATAAAAATTTAATTTAAGGTACTCTAGTAAAATTTCAAAATTCAAAATTACGTTGCCTGACTCATATATCGACAGAGCGCTTGCCCCATCCTTCAGGCCACTTAGGTAGTTCACTTATTAACTGACTTTTTTTTACTGACAATTGAATTGCCTTCGTCTTTCCCTGTTCCAAAAAACTAATACCGTTCTCTATTTGCTTCCAAAATGTCAATAGCCTGCGTGGTAAGCTCAGCTTACTGCTATAGCAGAAGCGCAACTTTTACACATGATGCTATTGCTTTTTGTGAGACATCACTATATCCTGACATTAACAATTCTGAAATCCTGACAGACAATTACTTTGTTCATAGATGCGACCGTCTTGGTCGTCGTGGTGGAGGAGTTCTAATTGCTGTAAAAGCGGTGTGGGCATCCCAAGAGATTCCTTGCGTCTCTTCGTTCAACATTGAATTTGTTGCAATTAAATTCCGCACTTATGAATATAATATCTTTATAAAATGCTATTACATTCCTCCTACTTCTGAGCTTGCTACTTACATAAACAATAGCTGCTCTAATAGGTGACCGTGGCCGTATAATTGTTGTTGGCGACTTTAATATTCCGCATATTTCCTGGTCATCAAGTGATAACTCCAATGAGCTCTTCCCATCTGCTCAACACAACTTTGTAGATTTAATGGCTGGGCTCTCTCTCGGCCAAATTTACTGTATTCCGAACGGTATGCATAGGCATCTTGATCTAGTGTTTACCAACGATGATCCCAGCTCTGTGGTATCTAGAGTGCCACCGCTTTCTATCCCTAAGGATACTTACCATCCTACTCTTCAAATTAAAATTGAATTTGATACGTCCAGCACCCCAATTCCGAATATGCAAAGTACAAACACTTTTTGCTATCGCAAGGCAGATTGGTCTTCCATCAATGATGCGCTTCTTAATATAGATTGGTCCTTCCTCGACTCTTTTCATGATATGGAGGAAGCTACCAATTTTTTTTATCTAACCTTGAATACTGTTTTCAATGAATTCGTCCCATTATATGCGCCTTCCCCTCCCACCAGGGCTCCACCCTGGTTATGCACGTCGAGACGCGCCCATCTCTGCTCTAAATACTCAGATGCTCGTTCCAAATACATGATTCTCAATTCCGAGTGCTACCAGGATTATTTGGTTAACTACAAATCAAGCTTTCAGCAAAAGCAAGTTTGTCAATTCAAAACGCAAATCTTCTCGTTTTCCTGCTGCATTTTCCTTGGACAACACAACTGCTGACGATATGGATATTGCCAACTTGTTCGCATCATTTTTTCTTCCTCATCTCTTGATCTTGGGCGGTATTCGATTGCACACTCCAGCTGCATTTTTTCTCCGGTTTTGGACTCCAAGAGTCTATTATCTAGTCTAAGATCGGTGGAATCAACCTTCAGTCCAAGCTGTGTGCTTAAATATTTTGCCGACTCTCTGTGCTTGCAGTCAGTAGTATCAAACTACAGAGGCATTTCCAAGCTCTCGGCAATTCCAATACTTTTTGAATCAATCATCACTACTCAATTACAGCATTTCTGTCGCTCATTAATATCTCCATCACAACACGTATTTATGAAAAAGCGGTCGGTTAACACCAAATTGATAGAGTTTACATCTCTTGTTAATATGGGGTTCGTAAACAAGCAGCAAACGGATGTGAAATATACAGATTTCAGCAAAGCTTTCGATTACGTTAATCATGAGCTCCTTATAAACAAACTGTATATGCTTGGCTTTCCTCCTAAGCTTAACTGGATCGTGTCTTATTTGCGTAACCGGTCTCACAGAGTTAGCTTCAGTTCGCTATTTTCTGTATCCTCTGGTGCTAAGTTGCTTTTTAACTTATTTGTAAACGATATTCCGTCCGCGTTGTCTTACTCTCAGGTGCTTATGTATGAGGATGATCTTAAGCTTTGCCTGTCTTACGATGATCCAGTATCACCTCTTCTCCTACAAAGAAACTTAAACTCCCTCAATAATTGATGCACGATTAACAGTCTGCCACTTAACAATGAGAAATGTAAATATTTAACTTTTTATCGCAATACGCCTTATCTCTATGACATGATTGAGAATAGGCCACTTCAGCGCATCTATAAAGTCGACGACTTGGGAATACAATTCGTGCCCAAGTTATGTTTCAATGGTCATATATCGGTTATTACTAATTAAGCTATGGAAGTTATTGGCTTCATCAAAAGATGGTCTAAAGAATTTAATGACCCTTATGTCACCGAACAACTATACGTTTCTCTGGTCAGACCTACTCTTGAGTATGGTCCATGTGTCTGGGTCCACACTACCAAAAATATCAGGATCAACTCGAATCTGTACAAAAACAGTTCTTACTTTTCGCCCTGCGTGGCTTAAATTGGAATCCCAACAGACATCTACCACCATACGAGCACAGATAACGCTAATTGGACCTTCCATCCTTGAATAATCGAAGGATCTACCTTAGTGTGCTTTTCCTTCATAAGCTACTGTCAGGTGAGGTTGACTCAAGCGCTCTGCTTAGCCTTATAAGCTTTGCGGTTCCGACACGGGTAACGAGAAATTATGTCCCGATTTATTTAAATCCTTGCCTCACGAACTATGCTCATCATGAACCCTTTCGCAATCTCTGTCTAAATTACAACAAGTACTATCATCTGTTCTCAGTAAACTCCCCATTGTTAGATGTAAGGAATAGTCTATTGTCTAATCTAAATTCATAATTGTAAATGGTTTGACTGAACTTTGTTAAACTTCAAACAACAATAAATAAAAAAATAAATATCAAACATTCAATATTTAAACAGAATAAGTTACTATATTGTTTTGACAATGTCAATGATATATCCGAAAGTATAATTTTGGACAAACTAAATGTCATTTCCAAATTCATTTTAACAGAAAAAGAATAAGAAATTATTATAAAAACTTTTGAAGAAGAATCTATTGCCATACAGTCCACACAACTTATGTACGAACTTCTAAAATCGCAAGCATATTATAGTAGCAATAAAATAATTTAACATTAAAACACCAATGGATTCAAAAAATTCATTTCAATTATCACATTTTACACCGTTATACCATAAATATTCAAATACGTAACCTACGACAGAGTCGTAATAAATACTTACCAAGCAGTGTGCCCAAGAATGGAGGAAAATTCTACTGCGAAAACCCAACGTCAACAGAGCCTTACGAAGTATCACCATGCAACGGCAATAAAATCAAGAACTAACCCACTTGCGACATTGTCTGATTGCAAGTCGGATTGCAGAGAAAACTTCATTGAGTACTGCCCTAATGCATCAAGACAACTGCAGCGTGATTATAAACCTGATCACTTACCAAGGAAGGCCAATCATGGTTGCAGACGAAATATCCGTCAACCTCCCAGCCCACCCAAGAGCAGTCGTCAGTCTCCCGTCATTAAAAAAACTGGACCAAGCCGTCTTCAAAAACAACTTGGCGACAGTAGAGCTACAAAAATCAACTACAACGCACTACTCAACGTACAGCTTGATAATCCTATTGGCTATTACATTGGTATTCACTCTGGGAATCACTATCCATCGGAAACAAAACGGCTACTGTGCCAGAGCCGATCACTCTGGCCATTGATCAAAGCCCTTCACTCTGGCTCTCGCTCTAAACTAGGGGGGGAGGAGTGATGTATCCAAAAGGTGGATACACAACGTACGCCCGACCTCCAACTCCCTATTCGACACTGCCGCTGCCCGTTGCCTGAAGTTTAAGCAGCATCAGCACCATCAACAACAAGCCATCCGCTCCAATTCCATTTCCCGCCCAATACTGCACAACAACATATTCGACCGCTAGTAGATGTTGCATGCCAACGCAGCGATCAGGTTACATCGAACGGCGACTCTGCGATTACAAGCCAGCCGCTGTGTCGACAATTTTGGCATAGAATAAGACAATTGCCTTTTTATTTTTAATTCCTAGAATTTGGTTGCTTCGCTGTGACGAAGCTTAGGGTTTAAATATCAATTCAAATGGACATTAAAGTAGTTATCATTTGGACATTCAAACAAATTTGTTCTTTTTATTTGGGAGCGGTTTGACCACATATAATTCACGCTCCTGATGTTGCGGCGGGAACAGGACAGACGGCTCGATAGGGATATTGATCTAAGCCGTACTCAGATCGTTGTCCAATTGCTGACCGTGCACAAAGTCACCGGCAGCAGCGGGAGTTTGAGTGTTAATTGGTGAGATCAGACTGAATACCTGATTAATGGCCAGCCCCAAGCCAGAGACATGGCTGATGACTGCCGGCACTGGCTGCGGTTGTGGCACCAGTTGAATAGGCTCCGCTAAGCCGGCCGCTTGAAAGTCCGTCTGCTGGTTAGGAGGACGCGGTGTGGCTGCCAATAAATCCTTCAGCATGGTTTTTCTGTTCACTTCATTGTTACTGAGCTCCACTAGTTCTGTAGCTTCTGGTAACAGTTCCGATGTTTGTCTGGAAAGACGATCGCCACTAAAGCGACGTACTCTCAACTTGGGCACCACTGAATTAAGATCATTGACAGTTGCGGGCGTCGATACCTCCTCCTTCATATGCCAGTCCACCAAATGTTTCAGTTCCTCTGCTAGACTCAGGCTTTGTCCTAATTTGTTCTGCTGTTGGCAGGTCATGCAATTACCACTCCATCGAACCAACGGATGTTCCTGAGCAAAGTGATACTCCAGTCCTTTCAGTTTGTAAGAGAAGAATGTGCAGCGAGGATACATACAATAATAGGCCACGGATTGGGTGGGCGACGACCGTTTGCGACAGGCTACATTATCTACGCGTGTGGTTGGAGTCACTATCACGGCAGCTGCGGAATTACTCTCCTCTGATATGGGCTCTATCGGCAACATTTTAGGCATCAACTCGCTGCTTTCACTGCTGGCTGTGGAACTGGTGGCTTTAGTGCATGGCCTACTTTTGTTTAGGCGCGTGTTGAAATGATTAAACTTTTGGAAAATCAATTTGGAATTCTTGGCGTTACGAGTGTCGGTCTTAAGATCCAGCCAATCGTCGGTCAAAAAATTATCCTCTAGCAACATCGCTTTTTCCTGGTCTTCTTCCGAATCGGAAGCATCGCTCCGTATGCTTGAGTGGTGATTCTCTAGACCGACAATGTTTAAGTTGGCGGCGGTTTTGGATTTCGAAAGGGGACTGCTACTGCCTTCAAGGGATACCGCCTCCCGTTCCAGATTACACTCGGTGAGCTTCTTGATGGTACGGTTCTTGCGTTCTTTGAGTGCAGACGGCGCTGCCGGAGGCTTTTGCATTAGCTGATGCAGGCCTGAGACGCGCTGTTGGCATTGCTTTGTCAATAAGGTTGATCGATTGCAGTTGTTGTTTGCAAAGCGGCGGCTGCCGTTAAAGGGTCGTCCACGACGTGCCACATTACGAACGAGTGGAGCAACAGCCCTTAACTCATTAACAGGCGCAAAGTCTTCGAAGGCAGTTGGATGTGAAGAAGAAATTGAACGCGAGGGTGAACGTGAAGGTGACGGTGAAGTAGAGGATAGACTAGGGGCAGCTGCAACTGCTGGAGCCTGCAGAGTACAGCCTCTTCGCCCGATGGCCCTTATAACATCTTCAGCGTAATACATCTGGGCAATGTCCTCATTCAGTTTGACCTGTTCCGATCGCTTAGGACGACGAACCTTGGTTCGAGGAGTATCAATTTCCGGTTCTGTATTTGCAGTAGTTTTATTCGGTTGGGACAAATCTTTACTGACATCCACTACTGTGGTGCCTACACGACGTCTCTTCGTAGGTGTGGCCAGACCAGGTCGTCCGCGCTTTCGCTTTACCACAGGAGCAGCAGCTGCGTCATTATCCGTATCTAGTTTATTAGTAGTTTTGTGCTTTGGTTCCGGCTTGCCAATTGCCCCCAAATTGATAATTGTTCTACTTAACTGCGTCTTATTAAGGCACGCCTCTTTCCGTCGTGTCCTTCGTTTGCCCGTTATAATATTTTGGGTGGACACGCTACAATTATCGTCGGTCTTCTCGTACATACGTGCCAGACTCTTCGCTCGTTGCAATTCAATTTTCTCCTGTCGAGTTTTTTCCTCTGGCCGATCGTCATTGGTTGTACTGCGTCGTGTAGGAAGTTTTATCTTGTCCACCAGCGGTATACTGGCTTCAGGAGCCAGCGATTTGCGACGTCGCAGTATGCGCTCTAAAGCAGGCAATGACGGAGCAGGATACTTCTCTTCATCATTATTCATCGCATCATCATTCAAATTGTTTGGCTCTTCTGAGTTGATGGGCTTAAACACCTCACCAGGTATTACCAAACTGGATTGTGCATTGCGACGCAATACTTTTTTCAGTTTGCCTATTTTGGGCCCCGTTTGCCCATCTTGTGCATTCTCATTGCTACTTGAACGACGTTTTTCAGTCTCCTCGGTCTCCACCTTGCGTTGATGAGCTTCGGCTCTAGCTTTGGCCTCACGATGCTCTCGATAGGTGAGATGCACTTCCTTATGATGTCCACCTCCCCTTTGGTGGGAGTTGCTCTTTCGGTAGCCGGAAGATTCTCCACCTCCGATTGAGACTGTCGGTGGAGGACCATTTCTCTGACCATTCCAGCTCGAGTTCTTGTAGGAGTATTTGTTTTTACAAATACTCCAAGAGCTGCTGTCTTCATAAGTCCTATAGCTTAATGTGGGGCGACGAGGATCACTATAATATTTGTTGGACCAGTTTTGAGAGCGTGGGTCACGCGAGTCTTGGATATTATAACGTAGCGGATCAGATGGGGCAAACACATTCGAGGGACCCGTGGGCTCGACAAAAGAGTGCGAGTTGAGAGCTCCACTAACAGATTGCTCTCCTGAAAAACTACGACTATGCTGCGCCTTTAAGCCGAAGGTCGGACGCTGTTGTAGATTCAGATTGAGTGGGGTACGAGCATTCATCATAGGCATTGAGACACTCGGAGTGCTGGAGGACATACCATTTTTTATCATATCACCTTTTGGAGGTGGTGGTAATGGAGAGGGCGCTCGTATGTTGGGTGGCGATACCGCTGCAGTAAATGAGGCATAGTTAGGCTTTTTACCGCGCGGATCATTGCTGTTCGAGGCCAAAGGCTGCACGGGGACTGCTAGCTTCTTGCGGGCCTCCTCGAAAAATGAAATATTTGGTCGAGCTGCCTTAACGGATTGACTGGGGGGTGAAAGTGGAGCACTTGGGTTCCAGAGTCGCAATGGCGGCTCAGATGGTCGTTTGCTACGGGGGACAAAATCTGGCTTAGACGAGTCCCCCCCATCCAGATCTATAGTTGAACTGGAAGCTGGAACAGAAGGCTGGCAACGTTCCAAAAAATCTGGCTTTTCAGCAACAGCGAATAACATGTTAGCAGGTGAAGAACTAGGTTTGGAGCTGCGACGCTCAGACCAGTCTTCCAAGTCTCTGGGTGAAGTAGAAGCTGGACCGCCGGGTTGGCTACGGCGCACAAAACTTAGCTTATCCGCTTGAACGTTGGGAGTTTCATTTGGTTTTATGGCTGAGCTATCAGCTAGGGTACCAGGTTTGCTGCTTCGACGAATAAAATCTGGCTTAGAGGAGGCTCTTTCCGTCAGATCTCTGTTTGAACAATGGGCTGGAGCACTAGGTTGGCAACAACGCACAAAATCTGGTATGTCTGCAGCAGCGGTGTTGTCAACTCGTTTTATGGGTGAGCTGGGAACCGTAGGACTTGGGTTTCTACGACGAATGGTATTCGACTCCTCTAGTTCTCTTAATGAATTATTAAAGAGCACACCAGTGTAGCTTCGACGCACAAAATCTGGTTTACCAGCAGCTCCATCTAGTTTTAAAGGTGAGCAAGAGAGTTATTTAGCTTTTTGGTAGCAAAAGGAGGTTTTGGACTTGACTTACCAACGAAAGTGGGTGTGTGTAGTTCCATGGATGGGCTGGAGGCACTGGGACGCCTATCTATAGGCGTTTCAGAAGTAGAGCGACTTAAGGGTTTGTCGTCTAGTCCAACTATAACTTTAGCGGGATTAGCTCCGGTCACAGGTTTCGAGGTTGCACTGGCTCGTTTCGGACGACCATCCGGTATTTCATTATCATTTATGTCGATTACCTCGCTCGGATTGAGCAGCTGTAAGTCAGTCGAGTTAGTTGAGTTGTCGTTATCAAAGCTAGGAGATGTCACATTCAATCCTCCCAGCATGTTATAAAACTAAAGATTGCTTGACCCCGCGCCCAGTTTCTAAGACTATAGTGCATGATACAATAACTTCAAGGTAGCGCAACCGGAAGTGCCATATGAAACCAGAGAGCTAAAGCACACACAGAAAGCAAGGTAATTGTCTAGTATACAGGTCGGTAAACTAGACAATTACCGAAACCAGGGCCTCTAAGTCGTTACTTACACTTTTTGACAGCTTTCGATAGAAGTTTCTCACTACATCTGGAAATCGAAGGCGACCATGTCGGTTCGATACACCAGACTACAACTTTGAGTCATCGAACCAAGGCTGACTGAGAATATCGAAGTTGCGCAGTGCGCTACCTTGTAGTTATTGTATTGGTCCAGCCATTGTATTAGTCCAATCAAATAATCCAAAAAACTGGTCAACCTCGGACTGAGAGATAATAAGCTGAAAACTCCTATACACCTTCATTTTGGTGCTCTAAAAGTTGTCTCAAAAGTCACATAAAATCTCGTGTGCCCGTAAGTTATTCAAGGTCGAAGGTTACAAAAAAGATTATCTCGGTTTCTATAGCTCCAATGATGTAAACATCAGATATAAAAATTGTAGAACATAATACTTGCGACAAATTTTGTTTTAACAAATTACGCCCAACCGTTTTTGAGTGGGCGGTGTTTGGGGGGTGGACGGTATTAACTGGCCGTTTGTTGCTCGTAACTTGAGTATCGTTCATTCGATCTTTATCATTCCTTCAGCAAATCGATAAATAACTTTGATTAGTAGATAGCTCTAGAAAGTACGAGCAATCTATCATCAAAACTGTGGGAGATATGATGTTTTTTCCAAATTGCGGTGGCGGGAGGGGGCGTGGCAAAAATTAAAAATAAAATTGATCTGCCTGCAAGTATAAGTATATGTCCCATATATGTCTAATCTCTATCTCTTACCATCTATGAGATCTGTGCGTTCATACAGACACACGGACAGACGGACCGACGGACAGCCAAACAGACGGATTTTGAAAAATTCCATTTAAATAAAGACTACTACTACTACTAATACTACTTACGAAGCGCACACGTGATTTAATGTGGCTTTTGAGACAACTTTTAGAAGTTTGAAGCTTATTATCTCTCATTCCAAGGTGAAACCCTAACTTGACTGGGCTATATCATGACTATAGTGTACTTACCGAACTGAATTTTGACTTTAGTTTTTCAATTACACCCTTTATTTTGTCCAGAATCTCCATGGGAACAGTCCTGTCAAAGAGGACGGATTACAATTGGAATTATAGTTACTTTGAGTATAACTACTTACTCTCTTTGGAGCAACTGCAATAGCTTCTCCAGCTTCTGGAACTGCTCGTTCGTTAATGTGTGTCGATGGGTACACATCACATCGCGAATAAACGGCGCAAAGGTGCGAATCTCCTGCAGTTTGGTGTTAGCCTCCACAACACTGACCAACACCACACCATCTCCGGTATCTGCCATTTTCTTAAAAAATGAAATCGCTGAAATTGAACCACAAAACCGCATGTATAATTTCGTTAAAGTATTGTAAGACCTTGAAATTAATCGAATAAGAAAAATTAAAGAAAGCTAACTTCGGCTCTACCAAAGTTTATATTCCCTTGCAGCTTGTATTATTTATGTATGTACTTATGATCATGTTAATGCACGCGGCAAAATCTATTAGCCTCTCTTCATTTCCGGAGGTCGTTTCATGAAGGCGAAATCGGCCGACTGTTGAGCAAAAGAATCCTTCTCTTCCTATTTTCGCAATAAAATCGCCTAGCACGATCTTAATGTCGTGATTGGGGCAGCGCTCGTATAGTTGTTCCACGCGCTCATCGAATTCGTCTTTTGTCGGGTCTTCCTTGTCTTCTATTGGGGCGTGTGTACAGATAAGACTAATATTAAAGTATTTTGTCTTGAATCTGAGTGCAGCTAGTCATATATCAACTGGTGTGATACTGATGACAGCGATGAAGTATAGTATAATACTATACTATACTAGTATGCACTGACTGCAAAGCCGCACCCAAACTTATGCTTGGAAGCATGTCCGCTGTAGTAGATCTCCCAGGGTTAATTGTTTGTTGATATTTACCCTCTTTTTAATCACTTTGCGCTTGGCAATGGATGAAACTTTCCCGAACTATTTTCCACACCACCAATTTGAAGTATAGTTCAAGGCGCGTTTTTATACTCTGTACCGAAGGTAAATAGAGTATATTAAGTTTGTGCAAAAGTATGTAACAGGGAGAAGGAATCGTTTCCGACCCTATAAAGTATATATATTCTTAACAGCCGAGTCGATTAAGCCATGTCCGTCTGTCCGTCCGTCCGTATGAACGAAGATATCTCAGAGATGGTAAGAAATAGAGGTGGGACATATATTTCTTATACTTTTCAGATCAAGTTTATTTTCAATTTTTGATACGCAACCTCCCGCCCCCGCAATTTGGAAAAAACGTGTATCTTCCACAGTTTTGATGATAGATGGTTCGTGCCTTCTAGAGATATCTAGTAATCAAAATTATTTATCGATTTGCCCAGGGTATGATAAAGATCGGATGTCATAACAATGTCAAGTTATGAGCAAAAAACGGCCAGTTAACACCTCCCACCACACTGAAATACTCTAACCACAGCAACATTCCATAACCGTTCAATAGAGGCAATCTTAGTAAAAGAGAGAGAGAGAGAGAGAGAGGGAGAAACTTAGTGAGCGCACCGCGTTGTGCGCTCTAATAGTTTCTCTCTGTCACTAAGATTGCTTCTCTTGAACTGAACGTTGTGGTTATGGGTGTTGGGGGTGGGGGATGTTAACAGGCCGTTTGACTTGTGAGCAAATGCGAGTGTAAGGGTACAGAGTATTTTATAGTCGGTCTTGACCGACTTTCTTTCTTGTTTTAATGTGGTTTTCCTAGAAGGTCTAGTCCACATATTCTCTACAATGTGAGATGGTCGCTGCAAAATGAATGTTAAGGCCATTGAAGAACAATTCTAATTTTACCATTCATCCCGCACACAGAGGCTACGCTTGCTTGCGATCCTATCACCGCTTCCTCCTCCTCCAATCCGTCCACCACTTCCTCCTCTTCCTTTGTCATTTGTTAAATGCAAAAGACGCACCACAGACGAAGACATAAAAATTTCGTGGTTTTGCGCCGCAGGCGAAAAATTAAAAAAAAAATTGCGCTATTTGCAATGCAATCGCTTTTACGAAAATCAAAAGATTTCTGGGAGACCCTTAACTTGACTTTTTATTTTAGCTTTGTTCAATTTTGTGTGTGCATACATATCTAGCTTTTTTTCCATTGAAGTGACAGCACTAACAAGCAAAAGAGACGAACACACAGACAGCCTGTGTATGCAAGACTATTCACAAGCGTAACACTTTTAACCTTTTTTTATAATAAAACTACTGTGCATAAATACATATTTACTTATATCGCTTCATCCAAATACATACCACTTATCGCTCTTTGTATTTAGAATACAGTTTCCTCAAAACGTAGATGAAAACGAAGCACGCAACACAAATGTCAAAACAGAAAAAAAAGATAAATGAGATTAACCAGACAAAAACGAGTTGACGATAACCGAAATCGACCGCTACTTTTGCACGTTTTACGAGACTGGGCAAAGGATTTAGAGCGTTGTTTAATTAACTTTTTTTTTATCCAAGTAAATCTGATTTTGTACAGAGCACAATATATTAGTTGTTTACTACACGAACACACGGAAGCAATGCCCATTTGTAGTTGACAACTTATTTAAGAAAACTTTGTTTCTGGCCAAGCCTACTGTGATTTAGAATCGATAAACAAATAAAGTTATCAAATAAATGCCAAATAATACAAATTTGGCAGCTTGAAATACTAATTTTTATCTCACTCATGCCAAACAAACCAATGCCAAATCGATCAAGGACTGAACATCCTAGAAACTCGTAAACTCTCTGATTAACATAAACAGACGAGTAGAACTACTTAGGTTTTTAGAAAAATACATTCCATATATGGCGCTCATCAATGAAACTAAACTTAATTATAGAAACACTACTATTTAAAGATTATAAAATATTCAGAAAAGACAGACTAAATTCAACAAGAGGCGGCGGAACTGCTATACTCATAAAAAAACACATAAAATGTTCTTTGCATGCCAACAGCAGAATAGAATCACTACACCCAGAAAAAAGATTTTCCCTTAATTTTAGGAAAATTGATATTATAACCTAAAACGTGACTTTCAGGCAATAATTCCTAAAATATATAGCATTTATGGTAGCCGGGTGTGGCATGCCAGTTGTATTATGGCTATATGGCTACAAGTAAGTAGCAACGGAAGCTACCACAGTAAGCCGAAGGGCTGCTTGGCCGTTGGCTGTAGGGCAGTTCCGTGGGCTGTGGAGGCTGCGAAGGTTTAGACTCGGGTGATATGCATACATTGGGCAAATTGCATGCCGGGAGAAGCATACAGAGAAGGATTCTCCGCCACAAGTGATGCAGCTGCGGGTATCGAAATGCTTTTTATTGGCCAGATACCATAAAATTGTTTGCGACTCGCCCACTTTGATCAGCTCCACTTGTTTGTCGTGTCGGGCGTGGCGTACCAGTTGTATGTGTGGCTGCTGGTGCGGGAGGTTGTGGGCTCGATCCCGCCTCGGACCATCTAATAGAAAAAAGTTTTTTCTTTCTTTAGAAAAAAGCTTTTACACACCCGGTCACCTTCACCAGCTACTGGCGCCAGCTGTGAAGAGTAACTAGCCATGAAAAAGCAGAAATTCTCTAACTATTACCGTTCGGACTCGGCGTTAAACTGTAGGTCCCTTTCTTTTGTGCGAACAATTATAAGCACTCACGCCAAGAGATTGAGAGAAGCTTGGCCCTGGCCCTCCTTTGGAGGTGCTGTTTGAGCCAATTTTACATTAACATAGGGCATTTTACCTCAAAAATCTGGTCTTAGGACTAAATTTTTTAGGAATCCTTTGCTTTCAAAATATGCAATTTTCCGAAACTTAGTATTATAATAATAGGCCGAGTATACTCTTTAATATGAAGTTTTTCAAGCTGATGTATGGAGACGAGGTGGCAACACTCAGAAAAAAATGACGTTAAAAAAGGTATTACAAATTTCTTACTTTTATACCCATTCCGTTCACATATTTTACGTTCTTAAAACAAGACGATGTTCTCAAAAATATACAATACGTTCTAAATCGACGAACTAATTAAGAAAACTCGTTCTTAACTCGTTCCGTCATGATGATAATTGCTAAAAAATAATATATTCAAAGTTAAGCATCCATAATGTTATATTATTAGCAAAAAAAATGGTTAAGGATATATTTAAGTACCTAAATTAATCTTAGAACTTTTTAGCAGGCTCTAAGTTATGATTTCCATCACAACTTTTCTAAAACAAGACACTCACAACACCACAAAGGAGGCTGGTTGATCGTATAGCTATTTCATAAACTTCCAACAGTTCAATCATCTGCGATCTTTTGCCCAACTTCAATGAGTTGGCAGAGGCTTCCTCATGCCAGAACTGCTAAGACCGCTTGGGAATCCCAAGTCAGACTTTTAGCAAAATTTCTGACAAACAGTAGCAAACGCCAAGTCACAGAAGCTTTGTATATGTGTTGTGCATGCCCCGTAAGCGGCCCTTCTGTTGTTAGTGCAGGAAATTCTCTCCCCGCAGTTAACACAGGCGGCAATTGTTTGAATTGCCCAAATGCAATCAAACCAGGGCTGCCAAACGGTTTTGAACCGAACCGGTTCGAACCCGGAATTCCGGCTTATATTTTATTGTGAACCAAACCCTGAACCGAACCACGGCGACGAAAATAGATGAGCCGTTCCGAACCCAAGCATTTGGTTCGGTTCAAAAAATAAATTTCTTCGATTTGTTATTTTCTCCTTTTCGCACTCCCAATGGTTATTAACATACTTACATACATATATGTATGTACAATGTGCATTGTACTTATGAAAAACAATTTAAATACGTGAAGAATCAGAGCGTGCTATTGTATGTAGTACGTCTTTGCCTACCTATGTACATATGTATACATTCATACGTATGAGTAATTTATATTACATACACATAGACAACAATACTTTCAGTCAGAGATATTCATTTGTAATATACTACAAATTCAATGTAAACACCTATGTACACTGCACAATGTATTGAACGTTTTTTTTTTATCTTATACATATACATATGCGCCAATCTAACCAACCCGGTGCATGCTACTGCAGAAACATGTCAGCCAAACATAAACAGAAGTGTGTTCCACACGCAGCGTTGCCAATTTTGATATTTTTCCCACCAAATATAGCTATTTTGTAAGCTCGAAAGCCGAAAAGGATTCAGTTTTGCCAGAGCCTGCAATTCTAACTAATTTATTGACACTGATTAGCTATTTTTAGTTACTCTCTTTTAAGTTTTAGCATTTGTAACAGTCGATATTTGGTGGGGAAAATAGCTAAATTGGCAACACTAGCCACGCGCCAAACAGCGAAACAGAAAGAGGCAGAAAACACACACGTCAGAACAATAAAAACGCGCATTTCATTTCGTTTGAGAAGTTTTGACTGAGAAGGTGTGAAGCAATGACGACAAATTTATTATTTACGAAATTTACATACAATGTAAGCACTGATAAATCAGAATATCACGAATGCAAACTAAATATGACCGACGGGCATGCAGCAAATTTAATGCGGCACCTTCAAAAGAAGACAAAGGCATTTTTGATCAAATCATTGTGGGAAAAAGTTCCAAGTGTGGCGAATAAACACCAATCGATGCTCAATTTTGTGAGTCAAAGACTGATTAAAGTGCATACGAGAAAGCATAATCAATCGGACTGAAGATTAATACACATATACAATGAAGGAAGTCCATATCCAGCAAACGAGCGCCAATCTTACGTCAATTATAATCTACGTCTTACAGTCTTAAAATGTATTTATGCGGCAGGTGTATATCTAAATTTTAAATGAAACTATATTTTGATTAGTTTCTAACAACTGCGACGTGCCCACGCATTTTATCACAATGTGACTGTTTTAGTGACCTTTGGATAATTAATCTTAGAAATTTTTATCAGGCTCTAGGTCAATAAGTTATGATTTTCATCATAACGTTTCTAAAACATGACACGCGCAACACCACAAAGGAGGCTGGTTGATCGTATACCTATTTCATAAACTTCCAACTGTTCAATCATCAGCGATCTTTGCCCTTTTAGGCCCACTTTTTATATTTTTTCAAAAGTTGAAAAAAACCCAACTTTGCGCAGCTCTTACATTAAAACGAGAGCGTAAGTTAAAGTCGGCTCTAACCAACTTCGATATACCCGTTACTCATGGAAACAAATGTTTAATAGCCTTCCTGTATGCCTGAGGTGGGTCAGCCGAAAAGTTTGCAACATTTTTTAACTCGGCTATTTATTATCCGATCTTGATGAAAATTTCAGAGCTTATAGATGTTGCGAATATAAATCTACGTTTTGAATTTGAGATCGATATCTCAAAAATTGTGGGAGTTATTCAACATTTTCTATTGTGGGGGCGTGGGTGGGCGTGGCAAAAATTTTAAAAAAACCTGATCTGCGTGCAGACAATAGGAGTCTACATTTCAAAATTGGTTGCTCTAGCTCTTCTAGTCTCTGAGATCTAGGTGTTCATACAGACAGACGGACAGACGGACATGGCTATATCGACTCGGCTGTTGATGCTGATCAAGAATATATATACTTTATATGGTCGGAAATGATTCCTTCTGCCTGTTACATACATTTGCACGACTTTAGTATACCCTTTTACTCTACGAGTAACGGGTATAAAAAAACATTTTTTTAATAGTTTAATTTACGTTATTAAATAGCTTCATCAATTCCTAATTAAATTAAAATATGTTAAAGTGTATCAATAGGTTAGGTTAGGTTGAGATGGCTAGGGACAGTAAGGCTGTCCCTTCACTAAGGCCAAGATGGGCCCATTGCGATACCATATAATTCCCTATTTAATCCAGGGGCGGTTCCTCCCGACAACCATTGTGACAAAATTAAAAATTTCAGTAGAGACGGAATGGAAACCGAGGTTAAACAAGGGCCACGTGACTCTAGCTACAGCGCAAACCGGAAGGTTATTCCATCGTTCCGTAGCCAGGCGCCAGGTTTCATTCCTTGTGAATAGCTTGTATGAGGCTAAGGGCATCCCTATCAAGCTCTTCTCCGGGAGGAGCTGAATGGTAGTACCCTCTCTTGCCAGTTTGTCGGCTGACTCCTTACCTTCAATGTTAAGGTGTCCAGGTACCCAGATGAGGTGGATACGCAGATGCTGAGCGATCGCATTTAAGGATCTACGGCATTCTGTGAGCGTCTTGGCGTTTTCGGTGTACGAGTCAAGAGCCCTCAGAGCGGCTTGACTATCTGAGTAAATATGTATGTCCCCTTCCTCGATCATGAGAGTGCTGATGTATGTATTCGTCGGCCTCCTGGATGGCCACCAATTCTGCTTTGCACACACTGCAATGATCAGGGAGCCGGAATGAGATTTCCGTATTTAAGTCGGAGGAGAAAACTCCCCCTCCTACTTAGATCCATCAGTATTTGCTCTACTGTGGGGCAAGCTATGCCAGTTGCCTCTACGAGGGATATTGACGTCATAAAGTTTCTGGAATGACATTGTGGGCATACAATAGTCTGTAATGGTGGGAACCGCGCTTTGACGAGTTAGTATAGTTGAGAGTCCTTAGTTACCCGCGTTCCAGGCTTCAGACTCTCTTAATCTTAGGGCTGTAATGACCGCTAACTGTTTAGACATCAAGTCTAGAGGAAGAAGATGAAAGATGGTGTTTAGTGCTTCCGTTGGGGTGGTTCGGAGTGCGCCACTCAAACATATTTTAGCACTTCTCTGTACCTTGTGTAAACGGCTCAGTACTGACGGTTTCTCGAGTGCTGGCCACCATACTAGAACTCCATATCCGCATTTGAATATAGCAACGTTATCTGCATAAGCCACCGCCACGTGTCCCTCCGCCTCCATGAGGCGCAGCAATTTGTTGACTGCTACGACTCAGAGAAGAGGGGAAAGAACACCCCCTTGCGGGATGCCTCGATGTACGACGAGCAGTTGCACCACTAAGACTTGAATACAATAAATCCAACATTGTTAAAGGCACCCTGTATGTATAAAAATGCTGTCAGAGAGTATTTTTTTATTTCAAGCTATTTTCCAATCCTTGAAACTAGGGAATGTTAGGCAATTTCTGTGGATCTGCCTTTGCCGTATGCGTGTTTGCTAAGAGAGAAGGGTTAATAGTCTGCCTTAGCTGGCGGCAATTAGTCTTTCAAGAGTTTTGAGAAGAAATGAGGATAGGCTTATTGGCCTATAGTCGCTGGGTTTAGCATGTGAGGCTTTGCCAGCTTTGGGTATAAATACCACTTTTGATTAAATTTTGGCCATAGTGACAATATCACTATTGTGTTGTCTCAAAAGGTTTGGTTGCCTTAATGTCAATTGTGGGGTACTAGAACATGCTGGAAAGTGTGTGGTCAGCAGGAGATCCAAGGATTCCTCGCTGGAGTCAGTCCAGGTTCCATCTTCATTTTGTAAGAGACCTGGCGAATCAGGTGACTTGGCCAAAATTTTCCTGAATCGCGATGCGTCAGAAGTGGGCTCTAAATTGTTTCAGAAATAAGCCCAAGAGGTGCGTTTTGCTTTCCTTAGGGCTTTTTTATAAGTATTGAGTTTTTCCTTCCATAATTCCCAAGAGGTGGCTTGGTCATTATATTTGGCGGCATTAAAAGTATGCCTTCATTCTTTCCTGAGCTTGTCTAACTCACAGTTCCACCATTGAGGTTTGTGTGTGAATTTTTGTTTTCTAGGGGGGCAACCCCTATTGAAGGATTTGGAACACGCAGTGGTGAACGTGTCGACTAGTTCGTCTATTTGTTCGCCGTTTGTTGGTGTGAACGGCGGAATGGTTTCAATATTTTTATACTCTGTACCAAAGGTAAACAGAGTATATTAAGTTTGTGCAAAAGTATGTAACAGGAAGAAGCAATCATTTCCGACCCTATAAAGTATATATATTCTTGATCAGCATTAACAGCCGAGTCGATATAGCCATGTCCGTCTGTCCGTCCGTCCTTATGAACGAAGAGATCTCAGAGATGGTAAGAGATAGAGGTTTGACATGTAGGGGACATATATTTCTTATAATTGCAGGTAGATCAAGTTTATTTTCAATTTTTGATACGCACCCTCCCGCCCCCGCAATTTGATGGTTAGATGGTTTGTACTTTCTAGAGATGTCTAGTATTAAAATTATTTATCGATTTGCTCAAGGAATGATTAAGATCGGATGAACGATACTCAAGCTATGAGCAAAAAACGACCAGTTAACACCCCCCACTCCTCCATCTATAACCACAGCATTCCGTTCAACAGAGGCAACCTTATTGAGAGAGAGAGAGAGAAACTTGGAGATGAGCGCGTATAACTCGTGAGCAAATGCGAGCTGCGACATTAAGGGTACAGAGTATGTTATAGTCGGGCTTGACCGACTTTCTTTCTTGTTTTGACTTTTTTATACTCTGTACCAAAGGTACTCGGGTCAAGAATTACCGGGATTACATTGTTTTCATTACCGATTGGGAATGATTTGATCCCGTATGGATTGATTTTTTTTTGAGTGTATTAATAAATGAGCTAAACTGATATTTTTGCTATTTAGCTCAATGTTTAAAATAAATACATAAATTATTGCTTTAATTAATTTTAACCACCTTCCACAACTTTTAAAATTCTGAAAAATTACAGAAATTGTATCTAGGAACGACAACTGAACATGTAAAAAGCGAAAGTGGAACCTCAAGTTTTAAATAAATGGTTTTAAAAATTTCGAGGAATTTTGTAGGAAGCGGCTTGCATTTTAAAAAGTCTAAAAAATTATTCTAGGGGAGTGTATACATGCCAGCTTTGACCAAAAAAAATTGGAATTCTTTATAGGTTCTTCTTCGGGGATAGATGGCCCGAAAAAGGCTTTTGATTGAAATTATAAAAACCACTGTTAAAAATTTAGGGTTGGTACTAGAAGTATAAAAAAATCGCGAAATTACTTTCGGTTGTCCTTTTAATCTGCATATTTAAAAAATTAATATCGTTGGGGCCGGTTCCCCCACAAATACGGTTTGCCCTTTATTTCGACACAATACTTCATTCAAATAAGACTGCTGTGTAATAGCGTTCAGATTTCAAAAGCGTTTCTATTCATTTGAACTTTGACATAAAAATTTATTTTCGTGCGAACACATCGAATGGAGAATAATACAAAATTTTTTGTTATTTAGTGAACTGTTTCGAACAGACAACACCGAGTCCAAATTTTTAGTTATTTATATCTGAAATAGTTTTCATAAGAAATATGTAATAAAAAAAATATATAATAAAAAAATATGTAATAAATCAAATTGATATCCGACTTTTGTTGTTACTGGCTCAACTGCCGGGATATGAATGACTTGAAATTAGAACCACAAAAGGATAACAACTTATCTGATTCTGACAGTAAAAGCAAGGCACACTTCGCAACTCGTTTCAGGAATAGCTGATTGAGTTTAAAATAAATGGACCAGTGAACGAATGACGGTCGAGGTAGGCTATTCAATTATATTATACAGGTATGCAATGAAGTTTGGAAATCTCTAGATTTTCGTACTACCGATTGCATTTTGGATAATTGTTTACTTTGATGTAAGTAGCTGCTAAAAGTCTGTAACTAGTTTCACTCGATAGAAAATTTTTTGGAATCTCCGGTTCGCTGTTTCGAACCAAAATTTACCAATTTTTTGGCGTTGGTTTTGGTTCGAACCTTGGTTCGTTGCACGTTTTTCCCAATATATTTAAAATAACAATACAATAGGTATACACTTGACGCCTAGATACATTGTTAGTCCGCATTTACACGGTGAAGAAAACTTCATGAAGTTCCTCATGAAGTTTTTGTTTGTAGGGAAGAGGTGTAGGGGGGCAGTTGAAGCAGCCAAAGCTTCATGGCAAGCTGGCAATGAAGTTTTTCGATATGTTTATGTATAAGATGAAAAATTTGTGCCAATTTTCTCAGAGATAATGTCTGTTTATGTTCTGTACCAAAGATAAAAAAAAATATTTGTGCAAATGTATGTAACCGCTATAACAAAGCATCTCTGACCCTATAAAGTGTATACATATATTCACATTCGCATGTGCTAAGTATATCATTGGCTGGCTTGACCGACTTTCCGTATTGTTATATTTCTAATTGTCGACTCTGCTGTTACGTACACAGAAGGGCACCCAAATAAATATCAATGTGTACAATCTTTTTTTTTAAACAAACCAAAAGCTTGGGTTCGGAACGGGTTCGGGTTCATCTATTTTCGTCCTCGTGGTTCGGTTCAGGGTTTGGTCACAGTAAAAAAAAAAAAAGACGGAATTCCGGGTTCGAACCGGTTAGGTTCAAAACCGGTTAGCAGCCCTGCCATGAACAGTGAAGAATTTACGTGCAGAAAATAATTGGCGTTCGACCAGGGATCTCTTGTAATTGAATTTCAAAGTTTGCGTTTTTACCCATACAAATATATGCTCGATCACATATGCTTTTCGAATTCAGCTTGTTTTTGCAAATAAATGAATTAAAAATATTCTTTATCAATTAGTGTGTTCAGATTGTTGTGCACATTGGCTCTTGGGGAAAAATGTAAGCATTTCTAACAACAATTTACCCTGAACCAAATGTGCACAGCTTGCTCTACCCAGAATCTGCCTATGAAAAGTTAGAATACTTGTTATAATTTAGTGCTTAAAGTGTTATACAAGCTAAAAATAAAAATTATTTTGAAAAGAATGTGTTATCAAAAAATTGCACATTGTATATAGAAAGCGAAAACTTCAACAGAACTGACTGCCAAATCATGTCTCACGAAAAATCATTATAAATCGAGGTAAATTGAGGAATCTTTTTTATTCCCATGTAGAGGGTATATATTTAAATTTTCCAGATGTTTGTAACGCATAGAAGGAAGCATCTCCGACCACATAAAGTATATTTATTCTTGATCAGCATGACGAGCTGAGTTGATATAGCCATGTCCGTCTGTCCGTCCGTCTGTTCGTCTGTTTCTATGCTATCTCCTCCGTCAGTTTTAAAACTTTCTTAACCAAACTTTGCACGAAGTCTTTTGGTACAAATACGCTGCACATTTATCGGAATCGGCAGGATCGGATGACTATATCATATAGCTGCCAAAGGAACTATCGGTCGAAAAGTACTTTTTGTTAAAAAAAAATTTTTTGTCGTATATCTAAGTTTTCTATGCTTTCACATAATTCCACCAAGTTTTATGAAAATCGGTCAACTATATAGCAGCCATACAAAAGATAAGTCTGACAAAAGTCTTAGTAGTAAAAGCTTTTTTGTTTTCAATGCGATCGCTACCAAACTTGTTACTGATCAATTTTGGCCACGCCCCTTCCCGCCCCCACAATATGGAAAAACGTCATATCTCTCACAGTTTTGATGATAGATTGTTGTATTAAATTTTAAGCCAGAAAAAATGAGTGAAGTTTTCTTTAGAGATTTAAGGCTATTGTTATACCCTGTTCCCATTAAAAATGGGAAAAGGGGATCATGAAGTTGTGCAAATGTATGTAACAGGCAGAAGGAAGCTTCTCCGACCCTATAAAGTATATATATTCTTGATCAGCATCAACAGCCGAGTCGATGTAGCCATGTCCGTCTGTCCGTCTGTCTGTCTGTCTGTATGAACGCGTCGATCTCAGAGACTGTAAGAGATAGAGACACAAATTTTGGCATGCACTTAGGTGTATACCGTACCAAGATCAAGTTTGTTTCATATTTTGAAAATATCCCCCCTCCCCCCTTAAACCGCAAAAAACTGTCACAGCCACAATTTTAAAGTTAGAACCTGGTGGCTTAATATATACTATCCTAGGCCGTACATCTAACTACACTAAGAAAAAACTAGAACAAATAATTTGAGTACGAACGCTATTGAAAAAAAATATGTCGTTCTTGAATTTTCAAGAATTTCGCCCCCACCCCCGCTCACACCCCCACGCCAAATATTCTTTTTAAGTTTTTTATATTGAGAATTATTCGTTCTTGGATCAAGTACTGAAACTCTTGAATCAAAAATTATTCATACTTGGATCAAGAGCTGGAACTCTTGAATCAGGAATGTCGGGATCAAAAATTCACTCTTGAATCAAGAATTTCGCTCTTGGATCAAGAATTTTCACTCTTACCGTACTTTTGAGAACGAATGCTCTTGATTCAAGAGTGAAATTCTCTATTTTTTCTCTGAGTGTACTCTATAAAGGAAAATAAGAAACGAGCAAAAACACAAAAGTTATTAAACAATTGTCTCAATTGAACAGGGTATTTTGTAGTCGGGAAACTCGAGAACAGCGCTCTTACTTGTTTATTTATACAGATCTATCTCACATTTATTCAATCTCTATTCCGATTTGTTCGACAAAGACGACTTTCTTAAGGAAATAAGAAAATCTACCGAGCTCTCTCAGAACAGGCACAAACAAAAGCTGCACGCATTAAAAAAAAAATAACTTGTAAAAATAGATATGTAAGAATAAGCAAAAATGAAATAAAATGGCAAATTTTTAGTTTTTAAATTTTCCAGTATTTTTTAGTTCTTGTTAATGTATAAGTATTGTATAGGTTAGTATTGACTAATTTGCTTACCAGTTAGAGCTACCAGTTAAAGTCCTAATATAAATACTCAAACCAAAACAGTTAATACCAGTTAGCTTATTGGTTATCTAACTAGTAGGACTAACCTCACACGTACGCTCACCGATAGGTCGATAATCGGTTAGAATCTTCCCGACGCCCATTTGCGTTTGACCAGAAACATTCCGTATTTTAACGGTTAGCTATAACAGTTAACTGACAAGTATTTACCAGTTAGGTTTCTTCCTGGGTAATTGATCGAAATCGACTTTTCAGAACTCCGATTTCTCTTTCTACAACATTCCGAGCAGACGCATGTCTTAGATTAAAGAAGCTTTGATTTGTGCCTGCCATCGGATTGCGATATGAAGTCAACACAAAAGGCTCAAGGGGATATCCCGAGTCAAAAAGAAGCCAGCTACTACGGGAACCATTGTCATACAGGCTCTAGCCTCGATCAAGCTACAAGCAAAGAAATCATGAGTTGCTCCAGGCATTGTTGCATCCACATAAAGGATGCAAAGGTTATAATCATAAATCTACAGAGAATAGATATAAAACATGTCAGTAGAATGGTTATTTTTCAAATCAAGATCTTTAAAAGAACGACACAACTACTTACAGTCCCTCTAAGCATACTAGTATATCGAAACGTTAAACAAAGACGACAATGGAACGACTTGTTAAAATTATTTACAAACTATATTTATTTGATGTTAGGTTAAATAGGCTGCTGGGTTGATGCCATATGGCCCATTGTGTTGCCTTATATTAAAAAAATGCACTTACTATCATTGTAAAAAACACCCTTTACGATTTAAATAATGAGAGTATCCGTCGTGCGGCCTAATTAATTTTATATGGGTGTCGTCAATACACCCAATTACACCTGGTATTCCAAACTTATCGTAAAAATAAACCTTGGACCGTGAAATGCATTCCTCAGATTGATCTAATTTGATAAATAGAGGGCAAAGTTTCCGCTCCAATAGCGGAAGTATATCCCACAAAATGGTGCACACCGATGGCCTGGATACGGCCAATCACTCTTTGAAACGAGCCGACTCCTAGGAACCGTAGCGCAGTGGCCAGTTGCAGAATGGGTGAGATGGAACTTGATCCAATTTCTTCTTCTATCGTATGGAAGATCATCATGAATGTTTCCTTGTTCACCCGATAGTGGTAACGAATTGAAAATAAATACAATTGGCATTTAATACGAAATGGCCCACCACAAACAAACAAGCTTACCTTTCGTCTGCTCTCGCCAACGGATCAGATGCACTTCTTAGACACCTGCGTTCAACTCCTTCCATCATCAATTGCCTTCTTTGAATATAATCCATTGCCAATAATCGAGCAAGAGACATTTTTGAGTTCATTTAATTGCACTTGTGCTTCGACCAAAGTAAACAATACAAATTTGCCATTCACATGATAGGGTTGTCATGCATGTTGTACAATTTGGCTCAAAAAATATATAGTTTTAAATTTATTGTTTTTTATTTAAGAAATGACTCTCCCATAATGACAACCATTGCTTATTTTATTTTATGGCAATTAAACGTTTTAAGTTCGTAAGTTACAAATATTATTAATATAAGAACAAACATTGCACACAATTATTTTTGTGTGTTGGCAGCCCTGTTGAGCCAGTCTCAACGATAAGTCACCAACCAGCTGGAAAAAACAGCTGTTGATAGCACAAGGCAACAAAATTTAACTTTTTCCAGTATATTGAAGGGTCGGTGGTGATTCTAGATGATTTTCGGGTGCTGAAAACGAATCTGTTTTCAGAATTGGTTTATCACGTCGAGATTTTTTGTAATTTGAGCTTAAAGATAAAAAAAATGCCATATTTGCTTTTGTTTTGACTTTCTTTGACATTATCCGAAAGAACTACTTCTTAACTTTGAAATAAACTATCCCGAAAATTTCTACGTTTTTTTCAATGAAGATATACCATTTTTAGTAATTGTATCCGAGTTCACCAAATCCCAATATAATGTTGCTGCCCCAATGTATGCAATGGGTTTTGTTAAAAATTTTCATTGAAATTCTATACAATTCTTTACAAATTCTATATCGGCTGTACTGTTTCTGCAAATCATACTTTTGTGCAATAGACAGTTTTGTTATTTTATTATTATCGAGACTATGTATTCAAAATGGTATATCTTCGCTTAAAAAAATCGTACAATTCTTTAGGATAGTTTATTTTAAAGTTAGGGAGTAGTCCGATGTGATCCAGAAATCTCTAGAGATTTTGGGGTCAGTTGTTTTTGAAAACAACCAATCCAAATGTCGGAGATTTTATTTTTCGGAGTTAGCTTCGGAGCTGCATGCAAAACAGCTGACTGGTAGTTTTTGCGTTGGGGCTGGCACGATAGGGTTGTAGGCTTTAAAATAATTTAAATTAATGTAGGATCTAAATTTTATTTGTTAGTTTCTAAGCCAAAAGCTGCAAGTGTGTTGTGGTATGCACTGAGTTCCAAGCTATAAATTATTATACTCTGTACCGAAGGTACATAGAGTATATTAAGTTTGTGCAAAAGTATGTAACAGGGAGAAGGAATCGTTTCCGACCCTATAAAGTATATATATTCTTGATCAGCATCAACAGCCGAGTCGATATAGCCATGTCCGTCTGTCCGTCCGTCCGTCCGTCCGTCTGTCTGTCCGTATGAACGAAGAGATCTCAGAGATGGTAAGAGATAGAGGTTTGACATGTATGGGACATATATTTCTTATACTTGCAGGCAGATCAAGTTTATTTTCAATTTTTGCCACGCCCCCTCCCGCCCCCGCAATTTGGAAAAAACTTCATATCTCCTACAGTTTTGGAGATAGATCGTTCGTTCCTTCTAGAGATACCTTGTAAACAAAATTATTTACCGATTTGCTGAATGAATAATAAAGATCGGATGAACGATACTCAAGTTATGAGCAAAAAACGGCCAGTAAACACACCCCACCCGTCCTACCCACCACCACCGCATTCTATTGAACGGCAATCTTAGTGAGAGAGAGAGAGAGAGAGTGAAACTTAGAGAAGAGCGTATAACTCGTGAGAAAATGCGAGCTGCGCCGTTAAGGGTACAGAGTATGTTATAGTCGGGCTTGACCGACTTTCTTTCTTGTTTTTAAGCAATTAGTACTTAACTGTATCGGAAAAAAATTGATGAGAGCACTGACCCGCCAAAAAATTATTTTGTATTGACAACCCTGTTGCTCACAGTTGAGTGGAGTGCACAAATATAAATTCAAAAATGCCCGCGGCTGCAGTAATGGTTTGGATATTGCTGGGAGAAGGCCGTTTGCGAGAGAGACATAATCGTAACAAGAGTTTTAAAAAACGATGCAATCCACTTCTAATTTCTGATGAAGCGTAAGCTACTTTTCTGCGGCGATATCCGACTGCTGTTTCATATGGCATTACTGCCTCTTCCTCCGGAGTTCAATGTTTCCCCCATAAAAACATCTAAACAACTAAAATTTTAAGAGATCAAATAAGATGTAAAAAGTGCAGTTAAAAATTTCACTGCTGATAACTTGTCTTCCATTTGTAGTTTGAAATTCTCGCCGAAATAATTTATCGATAGGTTTGATTCGATACTTCATTGAATTAACCTTTTAAATCATATATTAATAAACTGCTTAATAATCCACAAAATCTTGTTTAATTTTTACTTCATTTAAGAGAACAAACTTTTAATTCTGAAAAGAAAATTAAAACTCCGAAAGTGTTATTATCATAAACTGCTTAATAATCCACAAAATCTTGTTAAATTTTTACTTCATTTAAGAGAACAAACTTTTAATTCTGAAAAGAAAATTAAAACTCCGAAAGTGTTATTATCATAAAGTAAGTTGGCAGGTTTGCTCATTACTGCTTTCTGCTGCTCTCTGTTGCATTTTAGCTATATCGATAGGCACGGGGCGAGGCGCCAAGCTTCAAAAAAGTTAAAACGGAGCGAGTTGGCAGCTCACGGTAGATGGGGAAGGGAGAAAGCGCCTCTGGCATATGTTTTAGAAGGTTTGATGATCGTAGAGGAGAAATGAAGATTAGGAAAGAGATGCAACAGGTGCAGTCCCTTTCGCACCCACTTCATAAGGGAACTAGGCCATGGCCTTCGATGCGGGCATTAACCTTGGGACAAGAGGAAATGGCAGAACGGCGAGATAGCGAAGCAATAAAAGGGGGTGAAAAGGGCAGGCATGGAAATAGTCAAGGCAAGCGGCGGCGGTAGAAAGAGCCAACGAACGCCTCTTTTAAATCGTTCACCGGGTCGAATAAAACAAGCATTCGATTCGAAAAGCGATTCATTGGTTAGGTTCAACGTAAAATAAATCCAAGTAAGGCGGTGGAAGAAAAATTATAGTGGTATGGTGTAGTGATCCTCGTGTATTCCAGCAACCCATCTGAGGTTAAAGACACCCAGCCGGACGTAAAGAGGCAGGGCAAAAATTGGAAGCCAATCACGGCCCAGAGGCACCGCCGCCGCCTAATCCCAAGACGACTGCCGAGGGGAGGAATTTTGAACCATCGTAACGCAAAGTGAGTCCATTCCAAGAAACCAGGTAGCTCCCCAAAACCCACAATTGTTCGGCAGCACCTTGGATCCTCCTAATTGTCCCAAAGGGATTAAATAATTGGCGCAGTACCGTGGAGGAGGCCATCGCTAGTCCGCAAAAAGCTGGACGGGGCCGTCGATCCCTGTCATCGGCTCATCGCCGGGGCGGCCGAAGCCCTCATCCAACCTAACCCCAGAGTTGGGTTCATTATAGTCACACATTTATTTATTTATTTGTATATTTGTAGTTAAGTCCCATTATTAGTTAATAAGAAAAAAATAATCGAAAGGGGGTCACCACCCAAGGGTTAGACGGGCGTCAAGGGTGGCGTTAGCACATCGAGCCCAGATGGGCTGAAAGAAAACAAGAAAAAGGAGTGAGAAGGCTTACTTTGGGGAAGGGGACCAATCTAAGCATTCGAGGGCTTAATATATTTCCACTTTACCTTGAGGACATCGCGATTACCACTTGGAGCTCCAATAGGGTAGGTAGGCGAGATTCCCGTTTTTTTTGAGGCCATTGTTTAATGCATCGAGGTTTGGATTGGAATCTGATCCCTACATTTTTTTCCAACATTACATGTGGCCATAGTTTCATCCTAGCTCGAATACTGCAACGAAAAAAAAAGTTTATTAATTAATTAAAGCAAAACCGCATGTGTGAGACAAACTATATTTAAGTATGTGTAATCCCTCAAAGATATTGTATATTAAATTTAAGCGAGATGAATATGAAGGCGTAAATTATTCCAAAGGGGGAAGCGGGTCCTAATCTGGCCATGGAGTAGATAGGCGTAGACGTCCAGGATGGGTGGTCAACCCCAAGACAGACAACCTGTTGGCCACAGGAAGGGTGGGCGCGTCGAGGTAAAACAGCCAAACCTCCGTCTTTAAGTGTTATCCGTTTCATTTGAATTTTGTTAAGTAGTGTCCGAGATGTTTGGTGTTAGTTGGTGGAGATGCCGATTTGTCGGATTGTGCGTTCTGCGGGCATTGGGAAGAAATCCCGCCCTGAGGGTGACTAAAGCTAGCCGGCTCGCCCTTGGTGTAAGCAGACTCGTAACATCTCTGACTTTTGCATTGTTTGTGTGGACAATATTTTAAAATTAACTTTTATTACTTAAAAACGATCAAATCTTTCATAATATTAATTTAATTCGATCAGTTAAGCATTCACGAATTGTTCCTCATTATTATATTTGACTCAAGTCTCTTGATTAGCAAAACATAGACCAAATGTCGCCACAAAATTCGCAACATATGAAAACAACCAACAGAGGTTTCAGGAACACCGACAATTGCTTTTGGGTTGCTTTTGGGTTGTTAGAGGTTTGTAGAACACGGCCGAGTAATTTACGATAATATCAAGAAAAACGAGAAAGCCAAGCTAACTTCGTCTGTGCCGAAGTTTTTATACCCTTGCAAATGCAAACGTCACAGTTTATGAACGCTTAAATAAAAATCTAAAATTTTTTAACTAAAACCCATTTTCCGACAGATAAATATCCAAATTTCGCGAATCTTTTTGAAAGCATGTCAAATTAACAATCGCGGAGTTTAAGAAAGATAAAATTTAAAACAGAAAAGTTTTTTCTCACTAAGACTCATTTTCCGACCGATCGGTCCTATGGCAACCATAAGACATAGTCACCCGATGTCGATCAACTTTTTCAAATTAGTTTGAAAGCGTTTCATATTAAGAATCACCGACTTTAAGAACGATTTACTTAAAAACAAAAAAGTTTTTTTCTCTAAGACCGATTTTTCGACCGATCGGTCCTATGGCCGCTATATGTTATAGTCATCCGATTTTGACCAAAATTTGCAAATCTGTTTAAAATCATATAGTAAATCTTATGGCCGACATTGACGCTAACATTGAAAATAAAAAAGTTTTTCTCACTAAGACCCATTTTTTGACAGATGGTTCCTATGACAGCTATAAGATATAGACATCCGATCCTGTCGGTTCCGACATATTAGCAGCGTGTAATAAAAAGAAGACTCTGTGCAAAATTTCAGCTCGATAGCTTTAAAACTGAGGGACTAGTTTGCGTAGAAACAGACAGACAGACGGACAGACAGACAGACGGACAGACAGACAGACGGACGGACACAGCTCAATCGACTCAGCTCGTCGCCCTGATCAAGAATATATATAGTTTATGGGGTCGGAAATGAGTATTTCTATGCGTTGCAAACTTCTGGGCAAAATTATAATACCCTTTGCAAGGGTATAAAAAGTCAATACAAAAGTATTGGTTCTCCACAAAACGCGTCGGAAAAGGGTCAAAATAGGCAACTTTTAGCATTACTGATAAGACAGTTACGCAATAGCTTTGAGTTCTTTAATTCGATAGATTTCGGAATGCCTTTAACTACACAAGGCAACAAAATTAGACTTTTTCTAGTATATTGAAGGGTCGGTGGGGATTCTAGATGATTTATGTGTGCTGAACAGGAATCTGTTTTCAGAAATGGTGCATCACGTCAAGATTTTTAGTAATTTGAGCTTAAAGATACAAAAAATGCCTTGTTTGACTCTTTTTAAACACGTTTTGTGGAGAACCTATACTTCTGTTTTGACTTTCTTTATATTATCGGAAAGAATTACTCCTTAACTTTGAAATAAACTATCCCAAACAATTCTACGATTTTTTCCAATGAAGATTTACCATTTTTAGTAATCGTGTCCAAGTTCACCCAATATATTGTTGCTGCCCCAATGTTTTGTTGAAAATTTGTATTGAAATTCTATACAAATCACTACCCGGTTGTACTGTTTCGGCAAAGCATACTTTTGTGCAGTAAATTATTATTTTATAATTATCGAGACTATGTACTCAAAATAGTATTTCTGCGCTTAAAAAAATCGTGCAGTTCTTTGGGATATGTTATTTGAAAGTTAAGAAATAATAATTTACGATAATATCAAAAAAAGGCAAAACAAAAGTATAGGTTCTCCACAAAGGGTCAAAAAAGGCTTTTTGCCACTTTAAGCTCAAATTACTAAAAATCTCGACGTGATGCACCATTTCTGAAAACAGATTCGTGTTCAGCACACGAAAATCATCTAGAATCACCACCAACCCTTCATAATACTGGACCTTGTTCTGTGACTCCGATGTATTTTTTAAGCGATTTGCAAACCAACCTAAGATGAAATCTCTAAAGATTAAGAAGTCGTAACTCAATCTTTTTTCGAATCGGCTCAAGAATATCCGGGATTACGTTGTATTAATCACACTAGCTTACAAAAAAAAAGAAATTAAATGACCCATTTCTACTGAAACTATTTTTAAGTGTAGTTTGGATTGGTGATCTCAAAAATCGATTACATTTTATGCCATATCTCAATTCATAATGGTCAGATGGTGTCAAGCAAGATATGAATCGAAAGGTTATTAAATTGTCAATAATAACGTAGAACGTTGTTTTCAAATCGGTTTAGAAGTTTAAATATAATTACCAAAAATATTTAAAAAAAAATTGAGTTTTTGCCCGAAAATGCAAGAAATTTCATTTTTAATCGCCTACGAAAAATATAAAAAAATCCAAAAAAATTATTTTTATTCTTTTGACTTAAGAATCGCACTTTTACAAAGATAATAAGGTATTGATGAAGAAAATCTATGAATATGTATTGTAGCTGGATCAATTTAAGTGAAGGAACTAACAGTCAAATTTAAGTATTTTAAGTGTTTAGAATTTTTTTTTCTATTTTCTTTGTTTTTTGGTCAATATTAGAAGTGGCCGAATAGCCACATCAGAAAAAATTCCAGAACAGAACAAAAGTCGAATCAAACGAAAATTTATTTCTAAAAAATCTCAAAAACACCACAGTTTTCAGCACTCAATTGCTCACAGCTCCTGTATTTATTTATAGATTTTGTTCACCGATATCTTATTTTCTTTGAAGAAGTGCGGTTCTTATGTAGAAAAAAAAAATATTTTTTTTGAATTTTTAAATATTTTTCCCAGGCGATTGGAAACGAAATTTATTGCGTTTTCGAGCAAAAAATCGATATTTTTGGATTAATTTTTATTGTTGTATAGAAACTACTCAAACGATTTGAAAATAGTGTTCTGTGCGATTATTGACCATTCAATTACCTTTCGATTCATATCTTGCTTGGCTCTATCTGACTATTAGTGAGATATGACTTAAAATGTAAGTGCCCCTACCAAAAAAATGGAAAAAATTCATATTTAAAAAACGGAGCCATGAAAAAATTTTTGAAATCGATTTTTGAGATCACCAATCCAAACTACACTTAAAAATAGTTTCAGTAGAAATGGATCTTTTTGGCTGTAAACTAGTGTTACCGATTGCGTTTTTTTTGATCCCGTATGGATTAATTTTTTTTGAGTGTATATAGCAAGAGTAAGAAGCGACATTCAGGAAAGTGATGCCCTTCGTCAAGTTCTAAATGAACTAAGAAATATTAAGGAAGTGCACCAAAGGCTTTTTGCTACTTTAAATTATATCTCTTCGAAACCTTATTCGCGAATTAAAAACGTGCCATGTACCAGCGGGCGAAACAAATCTTTTGCCCAGTCTTCCGTTCAACGATTTTTCTGAATTCAAAGAATGAAATGAAAATGATATTCAAATTCAACTGGTGGGTGTTACCAATTTTATAAGTATATCCAATTATGTAAGATTTATAATACTTTATTTTAAGGTTACATAATTTTTGAGATTGTCATTGAAGCGCTTACTAACGGATGATGTATGTGTGAACATTACTTGGCGTGGCACCAACGAGAAGCCAAGCTTTTAAGGTTTCACTACATTTAACGTGATAAAAGGACGGTATTCAGATTTTAATTTTTCTGTAAATATGAATCACATATCACTAATTTTATTTTTTTAGAAATTGCTCATTCCATGTTTGCTAAGACGACGGATACTGAAATCAACAAAGTTTGCCAAAAACATTACTTAAGCTAAGCTTACACAGGCAAATTAATTTATAGCCATGCAAGTTGTGTATTCGAAGTTCCACTGTATCTCTTTGCGCAGCCGCGACAATCTGCATAAGTTGTAAACAAATATGTAGATCAAAACAAACCAAACGCAACTAAACGTTATCTTGCACATGACACTAAAATTTAATTTGTATGTTCAGTTAATTTGACACGAAACTAAAAATAGATATTGCGTTTTGCTTAAAACCAAGCTTTCGTTAGAGATGAGACAAAACAATGTAAGTCAGTTCTAAATCGACACCCTTGGGAGAAATATTTCAATAAAGAAGAATCCCAAAACAATATTATTGTACTTAATCTAACACCATTATGCTAATTCTTACCAAAATAAATATCCAAATTGATTTACCAAAGTCCTAGCAATTAAAATACTCGGACAAGCATCAATAGTTTGACGAATTTTGTTCTTACATTTGACTTGCAAGATCAAACTCGGCAAATGCGGTAACAGTTTGACAGAGAGTGTTCACATTGGGCTCAGATAGCACACAAGCTTTTCGGAAACTTGACTGTCAAAATCGTTAAATTGGTTTGCAAATGAGCTTGGCTTTCACACACAATTCAAACTAATTTTTTTCAAGTTTTCCCCATATTTGACAAATTAATTTGCTTGTGTAAACTTAGCTTAAGGCTTCTTGATTCAACATAGAACTTTTGAAAAAGAAAGGCAAATAACATTAAGGTAGTACTTCGATTCCAAGGCAAACCTGCTTTATAAATTATACAAAAATTAAAAAAATTGTTCTCAAAACCAGGCGATCATGGCATACTTCCACGAACCGGATCTGTTTTGTTATATAATATTTGCGGGGAGAACGTATTTCAATCAAATAGATTCAAAATAACGAAAACGTTGAGCTGAACTACAGCGCATACTTTTCATTTCCCATTCGCAATCAAGATAAACAGTGGGTGCCTCACATTGTATACAAAACTTAAAGAGAGCTTATAACACCATGGATTAAAGAAAAAAGGAAAAACTTAAAATTTGGCATGCCAATGGTGTGGAACGAAACGACTGCCCACTCAAGTAATTGTTATATTTGCGACGTGAATTTAAAGGGCATCAATAGCAAAAACCACAATATTTGGAATTATCCAAATGATAATAGCAAGAAAATTCCAATTCCAGACTTTCACGACGTGAAATTGGAATATAATGACAATGACGAGACTAACCCTAGCTATTTAGGCATGCTGAATTCCCAAAGTCTTCAGTTATTTTACCTAATGGACCAGATTCGGGATCTGAATCTGTCAAAAAAAAAAGGGGCCGAGCTTCTTGCCTCTAGGCTCAATGAAAAAAATCAGTTTAAAAATAAATTAAAAATTACTTATTATAGGACAAGAAAAAATCCTTTCTTCCATATTATACTTAAAATATTGGTACTAAGAACGAATTGCGCAGGAGACAAAGGGCGAGGCACAAGACATCTGATTTTTACGAATCCTTTGGTACATTGATTAATAATGTTGATTTCTTTATATCTCTATAACATCTTTATTCTAAAGTGGGGGATAAATGAGGTTTTTTTCAAATTGCGGCGGAAGCAGGTGGAGAGAAAAATAAAATTGATCTGACTGCAAGCATAAGGTGTTTTCACTTCACATTTATTAACATTAGGATAAATTCTGTGGAATCAAGCAGCCTTATTATAGTTCCTATAAAAATTAGAAATACGAATCTAGTTGTCCTCCCATTAACATAAATACTGTAACTTTGCCAAATAAACTGATTTAAATGCCATAAAAATCACAAAATTAGATCATATGTTTGGCTATATGCTCAGATGGCTAAAATATTAATCCAATAACCCCGCTAGCATAAACGAGATGATTTATTTTGAAAACGAGAAGGCCAAGCTAACTTCGTCTGTGCCGAAGTTTTTATACCCTTGCAAATGCTGCTTTTGAAATGTCAGAGTTTAAGAACGCTTACACAAAAATCAAAAATTTTTGTAACTAAAACCCATTTTCCCACAGATAAACATATGATTTCGACCAAATTTCGCGAATCTTTTTGAAAACATAAAAAATTAACAATCGCCGTTTAAGAAAGATAAAATTTAAAACAAAAAAATTTTTCCGATCGGTCCTATGGTCCTATGGCAGCCTTAAGATATAGTCATCCGATTTCGACCAAAATTTGCAAATCAGTTTGAAAGCATTTAATATAAATAATGGCCGAGTTTAAGGACGCTAACAATGAAAACAAAAATTTTTTCTCACTAAGACCCATTTTTCGACCGATGGTTCCTATGGCAGCTATAAGATATAGTCATCCGATCCGGTCGGTTCCGACATATTAGTAGCGTGCAGTAAAAAGAAGACTCTGTGCAAAATTTCAGCTCGAGAGCTTTAAAACTGATAGACTAGTTTGCATAGAAACAGACAGACGTACGGACCAAGCTCAATCGACTCGGCTCGTCGCAGTGATCAAGAATATATAATATATAGTTTATGGGGCCGGAAATGAATATTTCGATGCGATGCAAACTTCTGGTTAAAATTATAATAGCCTTTACAAGAGTATAAAAATACCATAAATCGAAAGTTGTCTGTCTAGAGTGCCAAAAACTCAGCAAATTCGTTTTTCCGCCACATTTTGGAAAAAAGCTGTCAGCACAAAACCAATGATACAGTTTTAATCAGTGCCATCTATATCAACATAATCAGATGAAAATAGACCTGATCCAAAAACACTGTTTGGCTGTGTTATCTCTTTGAGCGCTTTAGAGTTAAGTTTTACAATTAATATATTCTCTAGTGCATCGGCCTATTACTCAATTTTGGGCAAATATTCGGTAAGGCACTGAATGCGCGTTCCACAGACACCTGAGTGAACGGCACCGATAAATGAAGAATGATTTTATGGACCCTCAGGATAAGTAAAAGCTGAGGCAAGCCACTAGGCATGCCGATAGCTAATCAATAAACTTTTGGGGGTACAATTATTAAATAAATACTATTTATGTTTGTATTTACAAAATTTATTAACTAAGAAGTTAATTTGTTATTGAATAAAAAATGGGACGACCGTCAAAATACAATTTGAATGGACTGGTGCCTGAGACAGAGGATACGAGAATTGTATTTAGCGTGATCTGCATGAAACGATTGGTCCATCACGCTTCCAACATTAAGCGGCATTATAAAACCGTCCATAACCGAATGGTCGAAGAAGGGACTGAAGAGAATAAAATTCGAAAACGTCAAAATAAAGCCGAATTGAGCTTAGACAAGACAAAAGAAGAGTATAATCGAATCATTGCCTACATTATAGCCGTGCAGGCCCTTCCAACGAATATTAAAACCATATACTAAAACATTTGGAAAAAGAATTTGATCCCGAAATGTCGTGCTCCACTTGGAACAAGCTGCAGCCAAAATTTGCACTGCCACTCCAAACCATGGTGAAACAATATAAAGGTGTTCCATTCCACATTCATGCTCTCTTTCGGGGTACTTAGCGTTTGTCAGTATGCATCATAGAAAAACTAACATAGAAGCACACTTTGAAACGCCGCTCTTTTTTGAGTGATGTTAACGCCATTGTGGCAAGGAGATACTTCAATAGTAACAACAAAATCTGTTACTCAAAATTATTGTCGACATAGGAAACACGGTGGTTAGAGGGAGATGGACATAGTCAAAAAAAAAACTCAGAGAGTCAAAAAATAACTCAAAGAGCCAAAATGACAGCGAACAGCTGACAAATGTCTGAGTGAAAAGTTGTCGACGCAGCAAAGTGTGCTTCTATGTTAGTTTTTCTATGTATGCATTGACATTTTGAAGTGAGCAGTCGCATAGAAAAACTAACATAGAAGCACACTTTGAAACGCCGCTCTTTTTTGAGTGATGTTAACGCCATTGTGGCAAGGAGATACTTCAATAGTGACAACAAAATCTGTTACTCAAAATTATTGTCGACATAGGAAAACACGGTGGTTAGAGGGAGATGGACATAGTCAAAAAAAAAACTCAGAGAGTCAAAAAATAACTTAAAGTGCCAAAATGACAGCGAACAGCTGACAAATGTCTGAGTGAAAAGTTGTCGACGCAGCAAAGTGTGCTTCTATGTTAGTTTTTCTATGGCAGTCGTGTCGCGGAAATATTTTTAATTTTATACTTAGAAAATGTCGCAACAATACTGTTGCATTTGTCGCGCAAAGACAATAAACAAAGTTTTTCATGTGCGAAAAGACGCAAAAAAAAAGGGAGCTGTGGGAAAAGAGCGCAAATCAAACGCTGATTGTGGGTAATAAAATATGCGAAATTATTATTAATTGTTATATATTGTTATTATTATTAATTGTTATATATTGTTATTATTATATATTTTTATTATTGTTATTATAATATTATTGTTACTTATTTTCTAAAATATAAAGTTGATTAAAAAATTAATTCATACAACAAATTTGTTTCATATTTTTCATTTCGTATTCTTTTATTTGCTGCAGCTAACAATCAACACTAGCAAGAGCAGTGCCGGTATATGAAGTCGTATCTGTCTCTTTCTTAGCTCTCTCACCATGCTCTCATACTCACTGCTCTCTTTAAAAAATAAGTACCCCGCCACGGCGGAATGGAACACCTTTATATTGTTTCACCATGCTCCAAACGACGTGTGGTGCGCACTTCAAAAGAGATCTATGATACTACGATGATGAACGGCTTACCTGCACGCTTCGAACTCCGATCGAGAAGTGATCTTTCTGGAGTGCATAGCACTCTTTTATAATGGCCGCTCTGTCTTTGACTCACGCACTGCCGAGCTAATGTCCTAACGCGTTCGCTTAGTTTGCTCGATACTTTCTCTATAATTATCGATAGTCGGAGTAAGGCGCCTTAATTGAAATAAATGCCCGATACCTGTTTGAATTTCAACGGTGGGTTTCTTTTATTATACTCTGTACCGAAGGTACATAGAGTATATTAAGTTTGTGCAAAAGTATGTAACAGGGAGAAGGAATCGTTTCCGACCCTATAAAGTATATATATTCTTGATCAGCATCAACAGCCGATTCGATATAGCCATGTCCGTCTGTCTGTCTGTCTGTCCGTCCGTCCGTATGAACGAAGAGATCTCAGAGATGGTAAGAGATAGAGGTTTGACATGTATGGGGCATATATTTCTTATACTTGCATGCAGATCAAGTTTATTTTCAATTTTTGCCACGCCCCATCCCGCTCCCGTTCGTACCTTCTAGAGATACATTGTAAACAAAATTATTTATCGATTTGCCGAAGAAATGATAAAGATCGGATGAACGATACTCAAGTTATGAGCAAAAAACGGCCAGTAAACACCCTATACCCCCCCACCCACCACCACAGCATTCTATTGAACGGCAATCTGAGTGAGAGAGAGAGAGAGAGAGAGAGTGAAACTTAGAGATGAGCGCGTATAACTCATGAGCAAATGCGAGCTGCGACGTTAAGGGTACAGAGTATGTTATAGTCGGGATTGACCGACTTTCTTTCTTGTTTGTCTAATGTATGTGTGCGACATTTTGTGACGCGTCACAAAACACAAAATTGTAATATTGTTTTTTGTGTCATGTATTTGTTAAATTTTCAGCATTTCATGTCCTGCCACTAATTTTAATTCATTTTTTCGGGATATCCGGCTGTAACTTTGTCCATCCAGCTGATTTACATGCAACAAAATTTGTGAAAATAGAAGAGCCCTTAGGCTACATGCTAAAGTGGTTGTAATTAAAATCAAACCACCGCAATGGCTTGCACACGACGATTAATAGCCTATTTCCACCAAAGAAATGAAGCTTCATTTCTTGAAATGACAAGAAATGAAGA
This sequence comes from Lordiphosa magnipectinata, assembly GCA_037044535.1. NCBI lineage: Eukaryota > Metazoa > Arthropoda > Insecta > Diptera > Drosophilidae > Lordiphosa > Lordiphosa magnipectinata. Next base: position 8,145 of record JBAMBO010003306.1, on the reverse strand, counting down.
AAATTATATCATTTCTTCCATACAAATTGTTGTTGCATTTTGCCCTTCATTTCCTTCATTTCTCAAAAATGATGGCATTCCCCACGAAGGAATTTGGTATTTTTTTAAAAAGTACTCGCTACTCTCTGGCACTACTCGTTACTCTCTGCAAATAGAAAGTGTCATCACCAATAAACTATTGATTTGAATTTAAAAATAAGGCGCAATTTTGTATATAATATAATTTAGTCAAAATAAGTTGTGTATTTAGCTTTCTGCTGATTATTCAGGGCGTTAACAATGCGTTCGCCCAGGGTAATAGCTTTCCTGCCGGGTATGTCTTGTTTTGGGTAAATATTGCAAAAACTCCCCGTGAGTTTGAAAGTGGCGCCTGTTGCTTAAATCAAACCATTCAGCTGTTTTTGTCAACGTGGCATTGCGAATATCAAAATGATGAAGATTTGTCAATGGAAACAGCATCATTTTTAGAAATGAAAATGATAAGAAATGAAGCCAGTGGAAATAGGCTATAAGTTTGAAAAATTTGCCATAATTTGATGAAAATTACTCTTCAATGGCCTATTTCGACGCTTTTGGCTTTGCTGAGGCTGCATTAATATGTCTACTGTAGCATAAAACTCATAAATACAAATATTTTTGCTCGGTGCAGCCTACATAATTTTTTAAAAGCCGAAAATACTGCAAAATGGATTTTCCGCGATATCTTGAAAACACAAGCTGATGGACAAAAACCGAAACCAGTTTTGGAACCAGTGCACAAAACTGGAACAGAATTTAATACAATGAAGGCTGGACCTCACAAAAGTTGTAATTTTGTTGGCCAGTGTAATATTTAGTAATTGTTGTAACCACCATGATATGGCTTCTAAGGATATACAACTAATTCCCCTTAACATAACTTAAATTACGGTGCTTTCAAAAAGATGGAGACTTTTATAGTTTAAAAGATATTAATTATTGAAGTTATAAACGAACAAAAATATGCCCAAAGCTATGTGATTAAAACTGGGCAAGTGTGCTTTATGTTTATCAATCTTTTCAAAAATGCCAAGTTCAGGCAGATCGGACGTCCATATCATATAGCTGCCATAGGAATGCTGAATTTGTTTGTGGTATAATTTAGTTTGCAAGCTATGGTCGCACTACACCTCAACAAAATTAAATTAATCAAAGCATTCGTATGGCAGCTTTTCCAACCAAATTTGATTTAATATAAGCTGATAAGAATGGCGTTCCAAAAAAAAACAAACGCGGAGTTTTGATTTCGTTTTCAAGATACAAATTGTTGGATTTTAAAATGTAAAATATGTAGGGTATTCACCAGCTCTCGTACAAGCGTAATTGTGTAAATTTACGCGACGCAGCTATTGAGCACCCCTTCTGTTTACCCTCGTAATTTTTGGCGTAAATCAGCTGTTTTTGACAGGCTGTGAATTTTGCTATTAATTGAGACTCATGGTAATTTTTTGATAAACTCGTTTTTTTTTCCAAGTTTAAATTATTCTGGATATTATTAATTTAAAAAAAAGGATATAAATAATATCCATTTAAAGTTAAATTGATCATAGATTTTCATCCAATGAAGCTGAAAATCGTCCAATCGATATGAATAATGGAAATTATATTATCAAAAAGAGAATACGATAATAATATACATTCCAAATGGATATTAATGGATCTTTTGTTGTCTGTGTATAGACTAAATTTTAAGTCCATTCCTTAAAGAAGTTCTGAGATATAGCTCTGAACCACTTTTGAACCGGTACAACACCGGTTCTATTGTAATATCCAACTCCATTTTACCAACTTATAGACTAAAATTCACGTTTATACATTAAATAACTTCTAAGATATGGCTCTGAACCAGTTTTTAACCGGTTCGATACCGGTTTGATTTCGGTCCTCATTCAGTCCAACTCCATATTACAAACCTACAGACCAAATTTCTAGTTCATAGCTTAAATAACTTCACAGGTATGGCTCTAAACCACTTTTTAACCGGCCCAGATGCCTATAAAAGCAGAGCCTCAGCCTCAGTGGCACTTATTATAATTATTATTTTACTAGAACTTCTAATTGACATTTTAATTTCCCTAGAATTAGTTAAATAAAAGATTCAAAACACGCGCGCACATTCAAATGCGCTCCAACTATCAATCGCTAATAGCTGACGATAGGCAGCCCGACATTGTTATCGAAATCGCGCGCTCTGCCACGATCAGCTGCGCTGCTGCCACCGACGACTGCGCCCAGCAGCCTATAAGAGCAGAGCATCAGCGCACTTGATAGTGACTCAGTGCGCGGCATCGGTCGAGTCAACTCATTGGATGTCCGTAAAAATAGCGGCGAAAAGTAAGAGTCGATTTTGGAACGGTGGAGTCCGTAACACGAAGAAATTTTTTGATTTATTCCTTAATTATTAACTTATTTTGGAATTTGTAAATGCAAAATTGTTAAGAATTGAATAAGCTATAGTTTTAATTAACTTGTGGGTCGATTTAAGGTTTGCATCGAGAAATTAATTTTTTCTTTTTCTCTGTCACTGAAAGTGACTTAAGTGACAAGTCACAACTACATAACAACGCTTTTAATACTTTCCGGCAACTCTACTGCGTGGCGTAGCCATATTAACTCTTATTCTTAAATTGAAGGGAACTCCACAAACGCGAATTAAGCCGATCGTCCAAAATGGTAATCGGTAAGTATTATGTTTGTTAAGTGCAACAAAACAGTTCCCAAAACAATTAAAGCTATGCAAATTATATTTGAGAGCTGTTTTGTTGAATAATTGTATACATACATAATATGTATTACATATATGTATGCATGAATGAATAAAACTAGTATTTATTTGTACTTTTAGGTTACCATCAATTTACATCCAATGGCTACGAATGGGCGCGTATCCAACCATGGCGCGGTGCAGAAGGCAGGCACCAAACATGGGCAGCAAAGTGTCGGCCGTCGAGGGGGGCACGGCAAGGAGAATGGAGGTGAAGACGGAGGCAATAACACTTTGCGCCCTCCCAACGATGCAGGTGGACGTGGCACGGGGGGCCAAGCTACCCGTCCTATCACCGGGAAAGGAGGACGTGGTGGGGGTGGCCGACACCGCCGAGCTGGGCGCCACATTAGTCGCCGGCCACAAGAGCTGGAGACCATTGTTAAGGTCGAAGTGGTGGAGGAAGTCGAAATCATTGATCTTACCGATGAGCCAGGCCCAAACCCTCCTGGTCCCCAGGACGATATTGACTTCATTGATATTAGTGACCTACGCATTAATTAACGTAGCTTTAAGTTAGATTAAGAATTAAATTCAATATTAAGGTTTTGTTTTAACAATATATATACTAAAAAAACACAAAAAAAATGTATATATTAAACTCATTTCGACACCACCAATGAGGTAGAGTTTATGCCGCTCTTTTTTTAAAGTGGTATCCCCAGTAGGACTAGTCCACATCGAACTCAGCAGACTGTTGGCATAAGAACGCTTCGCTAAGATGGCCTTTTGATAAACTCAGCAGACTGTTGGCATCAGGATGCTTCGCTTTATCGTATGAACGCATGTATGCGTAATTTACCTAAGTTTGGCAGACGTAACGCACTAGGACGCTACACTTTGACTGCATAGTTTACAGGTAAAATTACCATTTTCTTTTTCGTTATAAATATGTGCACTACATAAGGCACTTACCAAACGATCACAGTTTTTACAACGTGAGGTATCGATTTCTTGTGACTCTTTGCAGCAATGAAGGCAAGTATTTTTCACTGAATCTAATATTTCAAACATTTCTTTTCTAAACAAATTGGCTGGTTGCAAATCCGTTGGGCTCATGTTATCCATGTAACACTTGGCAAATTAAAAAATATAAATGCCAAAATTGGAGTAGTTACTTTGCAAGGCATGTTTCATATAGATGAACTTGTAATTCATTTTACTGATGCGGCATAAAATTTCCCTATAATAGTTTATAAACCTCTGAGAACTATCTGTACTCCCAAGAGGATCTAAAAACAAAACATATTTCGAAATTTTATCAATAAATAATATATAAAAGTCACTTTTGTACCAATGGGGAACAATTATAGTGTGCACAGGGCTATTTAAAGCACTTCTTATCGCTTCTTCTTGTGGCCGGGTGTGGCGTACCAGTTGTATGTGTGGCTGCTGGTGCGGGAGGTTGTGGGTTCGATCCCGCCTGGGACCATCTAATAGAAGAAGTTTTTTCTTTCTTTAGAAAAAAGCTTCTACATACCCGGTCACCTTCACCCCAGCTACTGGCGCCAGCTGTGAAGTAACTAACCCCTTACTAACTATTGCCGTTCGGATTTGGCGTTAAAGTGTAGGTCCATTTCTCTTGTGCGAAAAATTATAAGCACACACGCCAAGAGATTGAGAGAAGATTGGCCCTGGCCCTCCTGGAGGGTGCTGTTTGAGCCAATTTTACTTGTACTTAATCGCTTCTTCATTTTCAAAACAACAAAACCCAAGCTAAGGCTAGTTAAGAGTGCGTCAACTATAAAATGAGTTAACCATTTGTTCTCTTCCAATGAAACAAGATCATTAAAAGTTATACCGTTGTTATCAACCCCATAAACAGCTTCAAAAACCAATCTGCAGTTTTATACGTATAATGTTCCACTATAGTTACAAAAACTGCTCAATTTTGGATTTCTAAGAAGAATTTTTTTTATAAATTTCCTCCATATTAAACTTCTGCAATTTAAGAGCATATGAATGTTCGGATTGAACTGAAAAATCAAAATTCGTATTTGAAATCACATTGTCAGAGAGAATTGACCATTCCAAATTACAATCCGATTTAAGTACACAAAAAGCATTATCTTTGTTGAGAAATGATTTTTTATATTCCTCCCGTACTCCAATTGGCCCGGAGAAATCACGCTTAAACAGACCTACTTTCAGCTTTTTAATGCCTTTTTTTGCCAGCTTTCTTTGTAAAGGGCGGTATCCACGGGTCGCCAAAAAATTTCGTGTGAAAAACTTGATATTCCGCAAATTCTTAACAAAGTCTGCTAAGCCTATGTTAATAACACGATAACACACTTTTTTCTATCGATAAACGTTTCAAAGTAACCTTGCGCTGCTTTGGCGCTGTAAAAAAAACCTATTCATTTACAAATGAAAAATAAATTAAAGTGAAGTAAATATTTATTAATGATGGTTTCACGGTAAGTACACGAGTAAATATATGCATATGTATTTGCTTGTAAGTAAATGCATAGCTTTGCATATTGTCCATGCTAAATTTTTTTAAATTAACTTTTATTGTTGCAACTTAATATGGCAAATGTGGTCGCCACCTTTGTGGAGAGGCAGGAAGAGGAGCAGAAGAGGGAAAAGAGGAAGCACAGATACTGGGTCAACCCATATCTACGCGAGAGAAGTGAAAAGGGGCGCTATTTCAAAGATGTGAGTTGCAATGCCTTGAAGTTTAAATGTTTAAATTACGAAATATTTGTTATAGTTTCAGAACATGATCCAAAATCCTGATGTCTTCCACGAGAGCTTCCACATGAGCTACACATGCTTTGGAAAGCTTTTCCAAAAACTAGAGGCACACTTGATGCCAAGAAGCATGTCTCGCCCGGATTTCATACCACCTCAATTGAAATTGGCAGTAGTTTTGGAGTAGGGATTGGTGCTGTTGCGATTACTTAAGATCGTTGACTCATTTCTATCATGTGTAACTAGGTTTTTGGCGTCCGGAGATATATAACGTCATGTGTCCTCGTCTTATAGGATCAGCAAGTCGAGAATGGGCGTCCTTATTGACAAAGTATGCGATGCCATTTGCGCGGAGTTGAAGAATGAGATAGCTCCATGGAGTAATGATGGCATGCTGCAAGATGCAAATGAGTTCGAGGAGGCTTGGAACTTTGCGAACTGCATTGGAGCAATTGATGGCAAACATGTGGCCATAAAAGCACCAATCGATAGCGGGAGCTTGTTTTACAATTATAAAGTATGAACTCACATTTTTGTATAACTTTGATTACATTTTTTTACATTTCAGGGCTTCCACTCAATGTGCTATTGGCTGTATGCAATGCATCCTACAAGTTTACATACGTAGACGTTGGCGCTTATGGTAGTGAAGGAGATGTAAATGTGTTTTCAAACACAAAATTTGGAAAAGATATTCTCTCCGACCAACTCGACTTTCCCGACAACAGGGTAGTTGGAGTCAGCCAATTGAAATATTTTTTGCTAGGCGATGATGCGTTTCCGTTATGCAAACGCATAATGAAGCCATACAGCGGGAAAAATGTCACAGCAGAGGAGCGTATTTTTAATTATCGATTGAGCAGGGCACGCCGCTGCATTGAGAACTCCTTTGGGATCCTGAGTTGGAAGTGGATGTGCTTGCAACGGACTCTCTTGTGCAAGCCTGCGCGAGCACAAAAGATTGTGTATGCCTGCTGCCTGCTGCACAACTTTTTGATGCGAGTTGCTAAGGACGATTATGTTGCAGTTGCCGACTTGCGAAGCAATAATGCTGCGACCAGCAACCAACTTGATGGCAATGGCTCCATATCCCACTCAGGGAGATCTACGGACTATGCCAAGTTTGTGCGTAATTCCCTTATAGACTATGTTGTGTCCGAAGATGGAGGCGTTCCCTGGCAGAATGAGGCAGCCTTAGCATAAATTATAGCTTATGTGCTATTTAAATATATGTTTATTTTATTAAAAGAAAAACAAATTTTTTGTTCATTGCGTTGTGTCACTCCGCTGTGACGTCGAGTATGGCTGAGTAATTGACCATTATTCCATAATGTCTTAAGTTCTCATTTCTTAAATTAAAATTAGTAAGTGCCTTGAAAAAGACGTGGTGAAGTTTCACAAAAATAAAAATTATTTATTCTTGTCACTATGCCTTTTGGCAATCTGCAAAATTAACGCAGTGACCTCCGATTGTACGTCGGTGATTGCCTCTTCCGACATTTTTGCTAAAATGGTGTCCCAAAAAGTCAGCATTTCAAAGTGCTTTTGTCCCTTCGGCATGGATTGGCCCTCAGCCATGCGGTTGGTTTGGGACACCAAGCTCTCGAGGGCATGCGACATCCTCTCGGCTACTGGTGTGGCTTGGCCGACATTCTTTTTCGGCGTGCGTCCTTTTTTCTGAAACGAGGTAAACTTAGTCAGAAAATACATCGCAATTATCTGTGTTTAACTTACATATTGGTATACCGACTCCGTTTGAACCTCAAAATCATTCGAGAGAGACGTTCCAGCAACCACATCATCATCAAAGATGAAGACATTCTCAGCCATCGAATCTGGGAGTGATAAGTCGCAATTCGAGACGGGTGTGCTCGGCTCACTTGGATCGTGTTCCGAAGAAAGAATTCTGCAAGAAATAAGACATAAGTGTGTAATTTATTTAAGCTTATTTAATCAACTTACTTGCGCATTGTTGATGTGTTCGGCAGAAAGGACATTGCGCCCGCAAACTCCCAATCAACGTCACTGGATTCCAGTAAAGAAGGTGAATCCAATGGAGAGCCACCTGCGCTACCCGTCTTGAAGCGCTTTGCAGACGAAATTTTGGTGTGGTACCGGTTGCTGTCCTTCAGCGCTACCCATGCATCCTTGCATTCCATCACTTTCAATAAATATATTTCATTAAAATGAACATTTCAATATGTAGTTGCATTACTTACCGCTTTTGCCAAGCTCTTCACAGATACACAACCAGGCCGCGTTGACTACGTTGGAATCCGAGTGCTTCTTGGTTCGCCAAATCCCAAAGCTCGCTTTTCACTTTCACGGCGTTTATCAGATTCACCTTGTCCGCTCTTGAAAATGCCATTAGACGACGCTTTCTACCGGAATCTTTTTTAGCTGCGCTCATTTTCAATTTAGCCATTCAATTTCGCCGCACAAATTAAAATAAAAAACCTATTTTGTTCACGTCACGGCAAAAAAGAGGCGTTAACAGCACTTAAAGCACTTAACAGCGCTTGAACAAGACGTAGTGGTAAAAGTAACCATTTTACGCGATTGGTAGAAACCGAATTTTAAACGGCCACACACAAAAATTCCTTAGCCGTTTTTTTTATATAGAGTTTTGCATTTCGCGGCCGTTTTCGTAGCCATGGACAGCGCCCTTA
>JBAMBO010003305.1:0-20593 GCA_037044535.1 Lordiphosa magnipectinata | reverse complement strand
TTAGCTGGTAAAAAGCGTTTCTATTTATATAAAGTATTGTGACGAAAGTATTTTTTCAACTTATTTGATTTGACTCGGTCAATCAGAAACTTCTCTTACATAAACGAAACTTCTAAGTTTGTTAAGGGCTTACATTACAGATCTTTTCCAACAGGTCAGTTACAATTTGGTACTTGCTGTTTATTCTCTGTGGTTCCGCAGGGACCTTTAAAATTGAATCTTTTCATTAATGACCTAGCTTATAGTTTGATATCGCCAATCACTTTACGAGCATAGAGTCCTACTTAAGTGATTTTCCATCTCTTAAGAACCGTCGAACTTGTCATTGTGTCTTTTTTATACACAATCTCCTTTCAGGTGATATCGGCTCTTGTGCTCCGCCGATCTACATTATCTAAATTATGCTCGTAATCACTTGAATTACTTGAATTTATTATTGAATAAGTGGTTTTTTGCATGGCATAACTTTGGGAAGGAGGCAATATTGGTATTTTATTATATGTATTCAAAATTACCTTCGCTAAAACTAATCGTACAATTCTTTGGAATTGTTTATTTCAATGTTACAAAATAGTTACTTACGATAATATCAAAAAAATTCAAAATAAAAGTATAGCTTCTCCACAAATCGCGTCTAAAAAGGGTCAAAAAAGTTTTTTCTATCAATTTTAAGCGAAAATTACTAAAAATCTCGACGTGATGGACCATTTCTGAAAAGAGATTCGTGTTCAGCACACAAAAATCATCTAAAATCAACACCAACCCATCAATATACTGGAACTTGTTGCGTGTTATCTAGTGTTATCCTAACGCTACAATTACAGTGTACTTATTTTTGTTGTCCTACTTTAGTTCTAAACATTGATTATGGTTTTGTTTATTACATATTTGAGATTAGCTTTTTTTTTTTATCAATTTAGTCTTTTTAGGTGTGTAATTAGTTTTGTGTAAAAAACATAAAAGGTTTAGTGATCTTTTTGAGGCTGCAGAATTGAAAAGTTCAAAGAGGTAAGTCGGTTCTCTAGTAGTCATAATTTTGTGTAGAAAAACAAGAAAGCTAAGGCTTATCCACGATTTTAAATTTAGCTAATTTAATGCTATTGGAAAACTGTGTTATATGGTCAGTAGGTTTGCGGTCATGAATATATCTGGCAAAAGAATTAGAAGCCACTAGTAATTTCTGCATGCTGCTTGCATCGCAGCACCCAAAAATTTCGACTCCATAGAACAGTGTCTGTATTAAGCATGTTTTTGCAACAATCAGTTTGAGGCTTCGTGACAGACAGTTTCGTGCCAAAGACAGTTGCCTAAGCATACTATAGGTTTTTCCAGTTGCCTTACCTACATGATAGCTCCTGGACAAAGTATTGTTAAAGTTTATTCCGCGGTTGGAAGCATGGTGAACATATTCAATAGCGGTGCCACCGTTGGTAAGCTCAGCCAGCTGTTCTGTTTCTATCGCTTTCTTATAATAATTAAGCCTTTAGACTTTAAAAGGTTAAGCCCTAGCCCATTTGCAATTGCTCATTTGCTTATTGTATCAAATTTATTGTTACATACATCTCTTATCTGTAACGGCACACCAGTAATTGGAAAGGTACTCATTTTTCTTAACTAGGTAAATGCCAAAATATATACCTAGGTAAGGTAAAATATATCCGAAATTTCCAGTACCTAGGTATAGGTAAAGGTCAAAAAAGATACTTTTTAAAAAGCCTTTTAAAGCATGGTTTATCAAACACCACCTATCCTAAAATGTTCAGGACGTGACCAAAACTTTGAGTCTTCCTCGAAATTTCAACAAAAGTTTACGGAAAAAGAATTAAAGCCCAAAAAGGCAGTTGTGATACTATATAACCCCTAAATTTTTACTTTTAGACAGTAAAGGGTGGGTCTTCCCTTATGAACAACTTTGAAAGTAGACCTAAGTAATAAAATGCATATTTTAATAGTGACAATTGACAAAATTTAATCAACAAAAAATAGTCTTGGGCTAGATAAATAGGTTGTAAAACGATGTGGGCAAGTTTTTTCAACTTCTTAAAAGGTAAAATTAGCGACTTGACTATTTTCGTTAATACCAAAGTTCTCTGGTGAAAGGGTTCTTGAATATAATATGGTTTATTGTGTGTTAAGTCAAATGCTGTCATTTATAATCTATTCTAAATAGCAATCGCATTTTGAAACCATTCAAAGGAGAGTCTTTTTTTCTATGTTTGTTATTTCATTGTTACAAGACAGTTATTATATATATTATTATATCACACCGGCAAACCCAAATTGGAAGAGTGATTAAGTTAGATAAGTTTCCCACTAAGGCTATTATTTGAAATTAAATTCTCATTCAAATTAAAGTACCTTATACCTTACTTTTTGACAAGGTTACTTTTTGAAAATTTGGACCTAGGTAAGGAAAAAGGTACTGGAATTTAAAAATACCGAGGTAAGGAAAAAGGTACACAAAATATATATGTATCTAGGTATATACCTAGGTATTTGTACCTAGGTACTTCCAAACACTGCGGCCCACCAACATATAATTGAACGTCGTTAGCATCAGGACTGCAATCCGGTTTTGAACCAAACCGGTTCGAACCTGAATTTCCGGCTTTTTTTTTTACTGTGAACCAAACCCTGAACCGAACCACGGAGACGAAAATAGATGAACCCGAACCCGTTCCAAACCCCAGCTTTAGTTTCGGTTTAAAAAAAAAACTTCTTCGATTTGTTATTTTCTCCTTTTTTCACTCCCAATGGTTATTTACATACATACATACATACATATTGTAATTACGTGAAGTATCATAGCGTGTTATTGTACGTAGTACTTCTTAGAATACCTATGTACATATGTATACATTCATACGTATACTTAATCTATATTACATACACATAGACCACAATACCTCCAGTCAGAGATATTAATTTGTAATATACTACAAGTTCAATGTAAACACTGCACAATGTATTGAACGTTTTATTATACCCTTGCAAAGGGTATTATAATTTTGCCCAGAAGTTTGCAACGCATAGAAATATTCATTTCCGACCCCATAAACTATATATATTCTTGATCAGGGCGACGAGCTGAGTCGATTGAGCTTTGTCCGTCCGTCTGTCTGTCCGTCTGTCTGTCCGTCTGTCTGTCCATCTGTCTGTCTGTCCTTCTGTTTCTACGCAAACTAGTCTCTCAGTTTTAAAGCTATCGAGCTGAAATTTTGCACAGAGTCTTCTTTTTACTGCACGCTGCTAATATGTCGGAACCGACCGGATTGGATGACTATATCTTATAGCTGCCATAGGAACCATCGGTCAAAAAATGGGTCTTAGTGAGAAAAACTTTTTTGTTTTCAATGTTAGCGACATTAAACTCGGCCATTGTTAATATTATATGCTTTCAAACAGATTTGCAAATTTTTGTCAAAATCGGATGCCTATATCTTATAGCTGCCATAGGACCGATCGGTCGGAAAATGGGTCTTAGTGAAAAAAACTTTTTTGTTTTCAAATAAATAGTTCTTAAAGTCGGTGATTCTTAATATTAAACTAATTTGAAAAAGTTGATCGACATCGGGGGACTATATCTTATGGTTGCCATAGGACCGATCGGTCGGAAAATGAGTCTTAGTGAGAAAAAACTTTTCTGTTTTAAATTTTATCTTTCTTAAACTCCGCGATGGTTAACTTGATATGTTTTCAAAAACATTCGTGAAATTTGGGCGAAATCAGATGTTTACCTGTATGAAAATGGGTTTTAGTTAAAAAATTGTTAGATTTTTATGGAAGCGTTCTTAAACTCTATCATTTCAAAAACAGCATTTGCAAGGGTATAAAAACTTCGGCACAGACGAAGTTAGCTTGGCCTTCTCGTTTTTCATAATATACATATACATATGCGCCAATCTAATTAACCCGGTGCATGCTACTGCAGATACATGTCAGTCGAATACAAAGAGAAGTGTGTGCCACACGCAGCGTTGCCAATTTAGCTATCTTTCCCACCAGATATAGCAATTCAGTATAGCTATTCAGTTTTGCCGGAGCCTCCAATTCTAGCTAATTATTTGACATTGTTTAGCCATTTTAAAGTAATCTCTGTTAAGTTTTAGCATTTTTAACAGTCGATATTTGGTGGGAAAAATTGCTAAATTGGCAACACTAGCCACGCGCCAAATATTGAGCGCAAATAAAAATCGAAACAGAAAGAGTCAGAAAACACACAAGTCAGAACAATAAAAACGCGCATTTCATTTCGCTTGAGAAGTTTTGACTGAGAAGGTGTGAAGCAATGACGACAAATTTAATATTTACGAATTTTACATACAATGTAAGCACTGATCAATCAGAATTCACGAATGCAGACTAAATATGAACAACGGGCATGCAGCAAATTTAATGCGGCACCTTCAAAAAAAGACAAAGGCATTTTTGATCAAATCGTTGTGATAAAAAGTTCCTAGTGTGGCGAATAAACAACAATCGATGCTCAATTTTGTGAGTGAAAAAGGAAGGAAACGAGAAAGCATAATCAATCAGACTGAAGATTTATACACTAGAAATGAAGGAAGTCCAATGTCACGTCAATTATAATCTACGTCTTACAGTCTTACAATGTATTTATGCGTCCGGTGTATACCAATTGTATTATAATTTTGTATATATTGGGTAAAACGTGCAACGAACCAGGGTTCGAACCAAAACCAAAGCCCAAAAACCTCCAACCTCAGATTTCCGAACCATAACCGTTGGTAAATTTTGGTTCGAACCTGCAAACCTGAGGTTCCTTAAAATTTTTTGGGTTTGCATACATATGGACATCACAATTTGGCGGATTATTCGGAAGGTCATTTATATAAATAGAAAGGAGTAAAGAACACAGAAACCTGATGATCACCTCGCCTAATGGGTGGGATCTTTGACGTGAACTGTCTTTTACTGTCTTTCTAGTAGTTTTAATCCCGTTGACCAGAGATTGTACAGGGTCTTTGACTTTGTGAGTAATATTTCACGGTCTACAGAGTCAAATGCTTTGCTGTAATCCAACAGCGTAAGAAAAGTTACATTGCCATGATCAATATGGTTTCCTTGTGCACTTTTTTTTGTCATGTGTAGTAAAAACTATAGCAATTTTTTTTGATTTTACTGTGCCATTTTTGTATTAAAATCAATTAATATGCACTTTGATAAAAACGCAGTTTCAGTTTCCCCTTGAGAATTACAAATGGTCTCATGTTTTTAGCCAGATGATAGATTGAATTCAATACAAGTAGGATCTTAGACGCTATGCCAGAAGCGCGTGCAATGGCGCAAGGCTTTGTGACGGCATTCCAATCATGTTTAGTCCAAGGGCCCCGAGTTCGAATATATAATATTATATAATTTGCTATTTCTTAGAACCCAACTGGTGGTGGGTCTCTAGAACATTTTAAATCCAATGGGATTCCTGCTCTGGCTTCAGAGTAAAATAAAATTGGTTACAAAAATAAATCAAAACAAATTTTTTAATTTTTTTAATATTTTCATATTTTCATATATTTAAATTAAAGTGTACACTCTCTTTTTTTACGAATTCCAGATATGACGCTGAATGAATGATAGAAATGTTAAAGTTAAAGTGTTAGTTTTAAAATTTCAAATCATTTTTCCCTCTGTGTATTTATGTGAAAGCAAATAATAAGGTATGCGAAATAAGTCACCTTACAATCATATAATCCTTGATATATACTAAAGCTGGAAATATATTCAAATATTTTTGATTTTTCTTTCAACTTAACGAAGTAACAATTCAATTCCAATTCTTAAAAGATTTAATGAAATCATAATACTTTTTAAAAAATTAAATTTATATTTTTCAGAACGAAATAAGTGAATTGATAATTTCAGAATATTACGATTTTAATAGGGTTTAGTCACCTTGATTTTTTTAATTTACCTAAAAATGTCCTCCATTGCTGTTAATAACCTTCAATACACTACCTTGCATTGAATTAACCAAGTTTCGAAGAATTGATTCATCCAATATAGCCCCATCTACGATAATAGACTTTTTAAGTTCTTTTACCTTGTTAACTTGCCTCCCATGCATGTAGAAATTATCTCCCAAAATTTTTCATTGGAATTAAGATCTGGACCTTTTGCGGGCCACATCAAAACCGCTATTTGTTTTTATTAAGAAAATAGTTTAGTGCGTTTTAAAACGTGGTACGCAGCATAGACGTGTTTGAATGTCCAAGAATCTCTGAAATATTCTTGTCCATAATTACAAAAACTTCGTCAAATAGTTCGGCATACCTTTCAGAGTTCTTTTTATGTGTTACAAATCATATTGAACTCTTTCCAGCAAAGCCAAATGCAGCTCACACCATTAGCGAACCTCCTTGAAAATTGCGTGACACTCTTACTTGTTTTGGCGTCCGTATATCCCGATAATATTATTGATACCTATCTTGGCCATCTAAATCAAACTTTTTTCATCACTAAAGATAATACTTAGCCACTCTTAGTCCTAAAACTTATTCATCTCAGCAAAGTGCATACGTGCGAGAAGTAATCGACATTTGACGGTCCTTTTTTCATATGAATCGAATTGATCGTCACGTAAAATTTGTTGGACACGACGCTTCGATACTGGGAGAGCTAGTTCGTGGGAAATATGGCCTGCACTTAGGTTTTCTTTAATTCTTTTCTTTTTATTCTTCTTTTATCACGTTTTTTTTAGCAATGGCGTGCATCCAAAACGAGGTCTTTTTCTGTGATTTTCGGAATCTTTTAAATACTTTTGAATTTTAAAATATCTTCTGGCTATTTCGGAAGCAAATTCCTGTAAAGGCATCCTCATTTCGCGATATGGCGATATTTTAGCTCGCTCCTCATTAGAGAGGTATTGGCTTTGAAACATTCCTGCAAAATTGAAGTTAATTTTAGATTCAAATCTACAGATTATGAATCAAACATCACTTTTTTATTGGCTAAAACTTATGGCGAAAAATCTCCTTTTATTTTACGCCTACGTGCATACAGGCGGCAGGTACGAAGACAAAAACTGAAAATGTAAACTTAATTATTTCGTTCTGTTATGCGGGGCGCATGAGCTTTTTAATAAAATTAACGACACCTTATAGAGTCTTGTGCTTAACATTGTCATTGCAAGCATGGAAATTGTCTTAGAGGAAACAAAGCAAAAATAAGAAATTGAAAAAATCATTAGCAAAGCTCTGACAGCAGATCATAAGATTTATAAGGTGACTGATTTCGCATACCGCTAGTTGCAGAATTTAGATTTGAAAATTTTGTTTGCTTCAAATTACAAAGACCTCCGGATGGGCCCATATATATCGCCGTTAGCCTCTCTTTACAGTTATATAGTTTAAAGTCAAAACAATGTGCATAAATGAAGTTTAATTTCAATTAAAATTCCATCTCTGATTTGTCCATATTAAATATCTCTAAAAACAATCTGTTATCTAATGAAACAAAATATGATTCCAAAAGTGTTCTCTTCAATAAATTTTTACTGACATTTGATGAGAATTTGCATTTACTAGAAAAATGAAACAACTAAAATTCAAATAGTTTTTTCTCCACTAGAAATTGTAAACAGATTTGGGGGCAGTAAAAAACGTTTACAAAATCAAATCTGTGCTCTATCTCAAAATACAAATATATATGAGAGTGTCAATTGAAATAGAAAACCGCGTGTTACACGCAATCGGAGGTGTCAAAGCGACGGCGACGTAGAAATGGAGGCGAGAGCGACAAAAGTGCGGCGGCTTTTGGTGTTGGCAAAAAGTGTTGCATATCGCAAGGGGAGTTGGCCAGTGTGTGATAGGCTCATGTGTGTGTGTGTGTGCGTGTGTGGGTGTGAGCGTTAGTTGGTTTTGTTGTTTTAGGTGCCCACTTCCTCTGCCCCTCGCCTGTGTAGGTGGGTAGGCAAAAAAAGAATTGGACGTAGAAAAATTACCAACAGAGACAGACACACGCATGCACACACACACACACACACACACACATACAGCGGGCTGATGAAGATGACCAGACCCATGGACATGAACACGAACGGAAGTCCTCTCTAACCAACATGCCAGCCAGCCAAAAGCAGCACGCAGCAAAAAAAATGCAGAAAAAAGGAAGAAAATTTTCGAAAAAAATTGGTACAGCGCAGCAGCAAAAATGCTATTTCTCTCTCTCTCTCTCTCTCTCTCACACTCTCCTGCACACCCATACACACTCAGTTACTCTTTTCTCATGCTCTCAGTGAAAACGAAAAAATTTTTTTGCTAGTGAGAAAAAAAATCAAAACAAATTTTTTAACCCCTTCACAGCAGCTGCGGCGTCGACTGAACTGAAGTTTCTGCTGTTTGGTGGGTGGGCGCAACTTCTATGCAAAAAGTTCAGGAAAAAAGTGCAAAAAATTAGGCGGAAAACGTAAAAAATTCTTTTTTGCAATTGCTGGACCAGACTCAACCCCAACCCCACACCCCTCAGCACACCAAAACGCGCTTTCCACATTGTAGCAACCTTTGAATTCCACTTCCTCCCACTCTGCCGGAGCAAACACCAACTTCCCTGCATTTTTTCTTTTTTCTTTTTTTTTTTTGTATTTCTGCCTTCACATCTTTTTTAGTTCTGTTCTGTCTGCTTCTATTGATTTTTTTTCAAATAGAAAATTATATATTTTTTTTTGTTAATTTTTGGCTGTCTCTTTGTCGCCAACTCTTTTGAGGTTAGAATTTGTTGTACTTTTTGTTTGGCTGCAACTTTTGCGGCAATTACTTTAAAAATTGAAGTTGGCCAGCGGTTTTCGCGGTTTTCCATTTCGAATTCCGTGACTGGCCCCATTAGTCAGCCGCAGCCGCCGCTACAGCTTTAGCTTCGATTCCAATCCCCGTCAAAGTCGCAGTCGGAGTCCCATGTTCTGTTGCTCTTGTTTCGCTTCGCATTTCAATTTTCACTTTTTTTTTTTGTAGTCTTTGTTGTTGCTTGGCTGTCGGTTTGGCGTCACGTTGACGTTTTTTCTCTCTAATTGAAGCATAAGTATTAATTGCAATGCTTTGTTTTGAAGCGTGCTGTGGTTTAGGGTTTCCACTTTTTTTCTTCTCTTTGTTACTGCCTTTGAGTTGGAAACTGGTTTCGTATACTAAATACTGCGCTTAATTTGTTAAGCATAGTTTATTAATTTAATTTTTTTTTTATAAAAACCTGACTAAAGTTAAGCAAGACTAAAGCTTTAAGGAAACGACAGGCTGAACCAAATAGTTTCGCTACAAAGTGGAACATTGAAATGCGAAGAAAACATTTGAATAACAATCGTTTATTTGGCATTTAGTTAGAAAACAGATTGGGCACCGATATTTAGAATTACTAGCTATATATGTATATATCAAAGGTGCTGATGTGAGCAGGGGTATTTCCGGTTTCCATTTAGATGAAATACTTGGGGGTGCACTCCACCAGAAAATTTTCTTAATGAAGAAATTTTAAATCCTGTCAACTTCTTTGAAGTTGGCCGAACCCCAATACTTCCGATCTGCTGATCGGCTAGCGGGCTGGTGTAGCTTTCATTTAGCTCCTAGTCCAACATCTGTGTTTTGTATTGTATCAAAATTGCACACCAATCGGAAGACCAAACATTCTTTTCACATATTCATTAAAAGTTAAAAAATGCTTTCCCGAAAAATATGAAAAGCACACTTGTGCTGTTATTCCTTTTTGTCACAGATATATTGCAACCCTAAACACTGAATCTCAAGTTCAAAGTTTAAACAAATTCTAAGATATGGCCCTGAATCACTTAAGAACTAGAACAAGTGGGTTCGGAGTTAATATTGAACCATTAAAGAATCTAACTTGAAATCATCTACCTTAACAGTTCTGTGATATGACTATGAACCATTTTCTATCCGGAAGGTTCGAAGCCGGTCTTGAGCCGGAAAAATATGTAACTTCATTTTATAAAGCATCACTCTAATTAGATAAAATCCTTTACTAGATTTTGCTCAAGAGAAAGCACCCACAGTTTAACGTCGAATCCGAACGGCAAAGTTTGAGAAGCTTTTTCATGGCTAGTTACTTCACAGCTGGCGCCAATAGCTGGTGAAGGTGACGGAATGTGTAAAAATTTGTTTCTAAGGAACGAAAAAAACTTTTTCTTAGATGTTTCAAAGCGGGACTGCAGCAGGCTCACACACTACCCGCTGCACCACACCCTGGCCAACCAAATTTAAAATTTGTTGCTTACATCATAACTGAGGTTTAAACACTTTTTAATCTGTTCAAACTTCATTTTAAGAAAGAACCCACCAAATTTCAAGTTGAAAGCTTTCAAAAAACATCCGAAATGGCTCTATACCACTTTTTTAAACTGATTCAACATTAAGCATTACAATAGTATTTTCAATTTTAAGCCTGTAGTATTGAACTGGGCCATTGAGCTGTACAAGCTTGACTACTGGCTAGCTTGAGCAGTCTAGTCACGCTGGGCTGGGTGGAACTGTGAAACAAATGAAATGTAAATTAAATTATGAGTGGCCAATGCCAAGTTAAAAAGTTCTAGTCATGGTCACACCAGGGCTGATGCAATGCCGTGCCACTGCTACTGCCTCGTTAAGAGAAACATTGATAGACCACGCTGCTCGCACGGTCTAGTCACGAACTTAGTATAACTGATGAAATGGCATGCCTCTCTATGCATTGAAATGCATTAAAAGATAAATCAAAAATGAAATAGCCAGATGTGTATGTACTAAGGTTGAAGTAAAAATATATTTATACTTAATGAGCCAATTGGGTCTATTTTTTTAAACTCGTCGAAGAAATTATCTCTGGCACCAAAAAGTGTACTATATATAATTTTCAACAGCATGCCAAGCTGAGTAGATATTGGTCTGATGGTCAGCAGGCAGACATTCATCGCTTTAAGTAACATGGATTAATCAAAAATATGTCTTCTATTTTACCGCCAAAATATGCAATCAAACGCTGAGAAAAGCCCAAGTCGAGGGCGGAGTCATACATGCATTTTAGCTTTGAAAAAGCTTATCTCGAAAGATAGCTAAAACATCTGGCGAATTTGTATGGTAACATGGAGAAGGAATCATTTCCGACCCTATAAAGTATATATATTCTTGATCAGCATCAACAGTTGAGTCGATATTGCCATGTCCTGACAGACGTCAGTCCGTATGAACAAACATATCTCAGAGATGGGAACAGATACAGGTTTGACATATATGGCACATATACCTCTTATACTTGCAGGCAGATCAAGTTTATTTTCAATTTTTGCCACGCCCCCGCAATTTGGAAAATACTTCATATCTCCCACAGTTTTGTACTTTCAAAGAAAAAAATAGAGAATTTCACTTTTGAATCAAGAGCATTCGTTCTCAAAAGTACAGTAAGAGTGAAAATTCTTGATCCAAGAACAAAATTCTTGATCCAAAAGTGAATTTTTGATTCCGACATTCAGTACTTGATAGAAGACATAAAAATAATATTTGGGGGGGTGGGTGTGAGAGGCACGACCGATCCGACCCGACCAAAGTGGTGTTTGGTTTCCCCCCCTCGCACTACTCACCATCAACCACCACCACCCACTTTTTTCTAAGCTGTTTGGGATAGCCACAAAGATAACATTTTTTTTTTTTTACTTACTTTACTGGAACTTGAATTCGGCACCTCGAAGACTGAAACACACACAGACGTCAGCTTAGCCTACTCGACTATTATCCATAGGCTACACGTTGCGTCGAAGCCATACTTAAAAATGATTTGTCCTCAAAGTTAATTTGTCCTCACTCCCCTTGCCTATAAAAACCAATTGAGAACGAAAATAGCTCGATTTCAAGAGCCAAATTCTTGAAAATTCAAGAACGACTAATTTGTACTCAAATTATTCATTCTAGTTTAGTCTTAGTGTAGATACACGACCCTCTAAAGATTTAGTAATCAAGATTATTTATCGATTTGCCCAAGGAATGATAAACATCGGATGAACGATACTCAAGTTATAAGCAAAATAAGGACTGTTAACAAACATAATAGCATAGCTCGTAAATAACTCTCAACCCTATTTTCAGTTCAGAAATAGAAGGCGCCACTAATTTAACCATTTGCTTGCCAGTTTGTTATATGGCAGCTATACGATATATTAATCAGATTTTGACCAAACCTCACAAAATTATGTGCAAACTTATAATATTCATAACTGGAAAGTATACAGACGCAACCATTGAAAACAAAAAAGTGTTTCATACTACATCAACTTTTTCGACCGATAGTTCCTATGGCAGCTATATTCTATAGAAATCCGATTTGGATCAAAAATGGCAGAATTATATGGTAGCTAATAAAATTGATCAGCAACAAGTTTGGGAGCGATTGTATCGAAAACAAAAAAGTTTTTCCTACTAAGACTTCTTTTCAGAACTATCTTTTGTATGGCAGCTATACTATATAGTTTTCCGATTGTAATAAAACTTGGTGGAATTATGTGAATACATAGAAAACTTATAAATACAAGGTTTGGGGACGTTCGCTTTGAAGACAAAACAATTTTTCTTACTAAGACTACTTTTTCGACCGATTGTTCCTATGGCAGCTATACGCTATAGTCATCCGATCCAGCCGGTACCGATAAATGTGCAGCGTCTTTGTACCAAAAGACTTCGTTCAAAGTTTGGTTAAGATAGCTTTAAGACTGACGGAGGAGATAGCATAGAATCAGACGGAGATAGTATAACGGAACCCCCTCTCTCAAATCCACCCACGTCAAACAACCCGGTGGCCAAAACTGAGCCACCGCCCCCCCACGAAGCCCTCCAAGCGAGGCACCTCAAAGCCCTCAACACGAGGCACCTCAAAGTCCTCAACGCGAGGCACCTCAAAGCCCTCAGCGCGAGGCACCACGAAGCCCGCAGCGCGAGTCACCAAAAAACCCTCAGCGCGAGGCACCACAAAGCACGCAGCGCGAGCCACCCCAAAGCCCTCAGCGACAGGTACCACAAAACGCTCAACGCGAGGCACCTCAAAACATTCGACGCACGATCTCCAAACCGACAACACGGTGGATAAAAAGCTGGAGGAAGCCCAGAAGCGAGGCCGACAGTAGTGGGAAGAGGTCCAGGCCGGCAACCACACTACTCCCCGTAAAGCGCACACCGGCACCTATAGGGAAACTGCGAATGTGCGTGTGTAAGCCGGCAGATCCCAACCCGGCGAACCAGCATCTTAATCCAGGCGGGCGAGGACACCAAGCTGCAAGTTTAAGGAATAGTGATTGAGTCACACACCCGCCAGAGGAATTCTGAAGAAAGATTAGGTAATACCTTGTGTGCGAGTGGTGCACTTAAAGTTCTCTTCAACTGATATCGCAGAAAAGTCTCAATAATACACAAATTATTTTAATTAAATTTCTATTTTCCAAACATGCGAAATATCGCAAAGAACAAAACACAAAAAGTTCGTTCATTTTACTCCTATTCCCTCTGCATTTATTATTAAATTAAGTTAGACCAACTTAATTATATGCTTGCCTTTAAAAAAGGGTTTCCGTCACAAATCAAGTCAAACTCAATTTTAAGTCTTTTCTTTTCATACAAAATTCAACTTTGACTTTAAGTCAAGAAAATTAAGTGCAATTGCTTTGAAAATTAATTAGTGAAGAATTTTTCCAACTTGGGTTCTTTCTCTTCTCTGCCACCAACTAAGTAATTCCGCTAATGCAAGTGACAACAAAAACAACAACAGGAACTTTACTCAATCTCCTCTTCGATTGTTGACTCGCCGGGCATTGTTCAACTTTTAAAATTAATTGACTAAGGATATTCTTTAAAAATCTCACGCGGGTGTACCAAGTTCTTACATTGCTAACGAGCAGCAGGACACGTTTCATGTCGTTGTCCTTGGTGACAATCAATCTCCATTCAAAACAATAATTTCGCCGCTCTGAAGCGGGAGCAGCTCAATGAACAGGCAAAAACAACAAGTTAAGAAAAACTTGTTTACATCTTGAGGGAAAAAAATTCGATAGAATGGCACGCGAACAGAGAGCGCAAATTTTTGCAGCTGCTGAGCAAAAAGCGGCGAAACTTACTCAAGGATATACGCTAGGAAGGAGTGCAACAAAAACAACAAAAAAAAGTGCGAAAAAGCAAATAAAAAACGCTGCTCAAAGGATTTTTTTTTCAGCGTCGCGTCTGCTTGGTCAAGGATGGGGAAAGGTTCGGCTTAGGTTGGGTTCGCTTTGCGTTTTCCTTCTTCCTTTTTTTCTTTTTTTTTTTTTTGTCGTCGTGTGGCAACAGACAGCGAATGGTTTGAGTTGGTCAGCGTGGTCGAGTGAAAGTGCACTGAGGGGGTTGGGGTTGAGAATTGGTGTGGCTTTGGAAAATCATTCACAATTCTTTTAAGGCTGGAATGGTCAAAGGGTTGAATGGAAAGTATTGGACTAAGGGTTTTGGTCGAGTTGCAAGTACTAGAACATCCTTTGTCAAATGTTTCTGTTTCCAAGACTTTTCACACCGCCCTCGTTTAAGCTTCAGTTCACTGACAGCACTTTTTGCTGTAATTCTTTTACTCACGCTTCACTCATTTAATTCACTTAACTCGACAAGTTCTTTTGCATATTAATTATGATTAAAGATTGAGGGGAGGCGCCAAGTGTAAAACTTTCTTCAAACTTTTTCCCCCCCCTTTTTGGAATGGAGTCAAAGTTTGGTTTCTACTCACATCCACATTGCCATTCCACATGTAATGCATGCCCACTGCCGGATCATGATGCGTCTGGCCTGTCATATGCTCGGCCATCACAGCGCTCATCCAGTGCACCAATCCCTGAGTGGGATTCTGACCCTGGACACTGCCGATCGGCATATTGGCAGCGGCGGCAGCAGCAGCGGCAGCAGCCACAGCAGCGGAAGATGAATTTGTATTTGAATTTGGGTTGTCCTCCGACTGACTTTTGCACGTGGCGGCGGCGACTGGTGGTGATTTTATGGAGCTGCCAAAGTTTGGACGCGTCTGTTGTGTTGATGCGGGTTGGGTTGGATTCAAATTAATTGCGGATGCTGCTGAAGTTGTTTGGGTACCCTCAATGGGTGGAGTTGGTGGTGTTGTTGGATTGTTGTGTTGTCCGTTCTGGGTTGACCAGGAGTAACTGTTGTTGTTGTTGTTGTTGCTGCTGCTGCTGCTGTGGGGTTTCTGCAAGAAAAATTTGAGTTTTTTTTAGGTGAAAAGGGTTAATTTACGAGTATTTTGTTGTTTAATGCATTGAGACATGAAAAATGAAATGATTTTTTGATGATTTTTACTTGTTATTATGGCTATTTCTCCAGACCTAAATTAGCAAAAACAAACCATTTTTTATTTTCAAAATTGAGGGTCAAGGCTTGCGAAAGGTCTGCTTTATTTTTGGCAACTTAATTTTTGACTAGAAATATAATTAAGGGCATTAAAGGAATTGTTACCAATTTAAAAGATTGATTCTTTAGCTGGAAGATGGATTTTTAAGAATGTTTTTAAAAGGCTACCTCAAATCTTTAAGAGCTAAAAGTTATTTATTCTAATGACCAATGATGCCAAAAATTTTCTCATAAAAGCAAAGTAGGTTTTTATTGATGTCCTTAGAAAAAGGAAGTGCTGTTAACTAGTAAAAATTGCGATAAGTCACTTAATGAGCTAGAAATACGTTTTCAAACCGAATTTCAGTTCAATATTGTTAAAACCAACAAAGTTGGTGCAAATGGCTTATATTTAAGCTATATGAAATAGTGTGCCGAATTGAACAAATTTCGATGAGTAGCTTAAAGAGGTTAAAAACTGCAATTCAGTTCAATAGCCTAATAATCAACAAAGTTGGTTCAAATCGGCCAGATAGGCTATATGGCAGCTATATGAAATAATGAACCAAATCGAACCGGACTTTGTAAGTCTTATTAGGAGCTAAAAACACGAGTACAAACCACTATTCAGCTCAGTAACTTAAGAAACAACAAAGTTGAAGCAAATCTGACCAGATCGGTTATATGGCAGCTATATACAATATTGGTCCAAATTAAGTGAATCTTTGCAAGTCGTTTTTGGGGTCAAAAATATGCGTACAAAACAAATTAGGGTGTCACAGAAATCTCTTCCAACCCAAATCCAATTCTCGGTGTCACATAAATCTCTTACGGTTGGTTTTCAATCTCTTGTGTTTTGTTAGGAGATTTATCAAAATTCACCACCAAAACAATTTAGACAAGTAAAATTAGTTTTGGAAATGTAAACAGCATTATTTTTCTGGATATGGGCATTTCCACAGAAAAGTCCACCGAGACAAAAAAATGAAAAGTACTTAAAAACACTATTTTTGATCATTTTTCATGGGGAAATAATCAAAATGAACTAATATGAGTCAATTTTAAATATATTCAAAGCCCATTTCAAGATTTTCGAATGCATTTGGATACGTTTTGTTGTCATAAAAATGACTTTAGATTGCATTGATTTTTGGTCTCAAATCTATTTCCAAGGGTACAAAGAGTTAAAAAATAATGAAGGAGACACCATAAGAAATTATATGATTGCAACTTACTGTAAGTTTCTGCTTTATATTATAACAGAAACATCATAAATATAATGAGGAAATTTAAGTAACGTAACGTCAGGTAACGTCACGTCAGATACTTATGCAAATAAAAAGAAATTGGGCAAACATTTTTGAATAAGATAACCTGGAAAATAAACTTTCTTCATTTCAAATCATACCAAAAAAATTTTATACAAAAAGCTTTGCCCAATTCGCAGTATTTTGCATTTTTCTGAAACAAGTCAAAATCCCACTTCCGTTTTATGTAACGTCACGCCAGCATATACGATTGCTTATATCTTTAACTCCTTATGATCGATCGATGTCATTGTTTTTGCTGATTATAGTGCTACTAAATTGCTACCCAAATATAGAATAGTTTTTTAAAAAATCCAAGATTTTCATATTTTTCAAAAAGATCTTTTCGTACGAACGTAACGTCACGTCAGTTTGGAAATGCCCATATGTTGCATCAAGTGAATAAATTATTTGATTAGTTTAAACATTGCAATTTGCGTTTTAATAATTTTTCGCAAAACCAACCAAAGTCTTTCGTATTTGTCAAAAGCAGCCACCTCACGTGGCGCCATCTGCAGGTTGCGACGCCCTCTATGTGACAGCCAGCTGACTAAGGGCTGGCAAGTTATACCTCATGAGTGGCGCGAAGAAATTTTTAAATTTCGCATTTTATTTTTGGAGAATATGAAATGAATATATATGAATTTGAATTATAATTTAAAAATTCATCATAAAACATATAACACAATCAATAAATATCACTTGAACATCAAATTACCCCTTTACTAAAAAAAGGAACATGTTTTTGCGAGAGATGCAGGAACAGCTTCTGTTATAACTAGATTTTCAAAAAAGAAAATGAAATCTCTTGAAGTTCTGTGACGAATTTTCCAACCGACGATGAAAAATCTAGAGATTTCTGTGACACCGCTGAATAACTTGACTTTATGCCAAAAAAAACATAGGATCAGTCGCTCTGAGAATGGGTTTTAGTAAGAAACACTTTTTTTTTTTAAATTTTATCTTTCTTAAACTCGGTGACTTATAATTTGATATGCTTTCAGACAGATTCGCGAAAATTTGGTCGAAGTCGGATGACTATCGGTCGGAAACTTTGACTAGACGAAACGGTGTCAGAATTCGACAGAGACGAGATAATCTTAACCCAAGATTGTATTTTCAATTGAAATCTTAATCCAACAATATTGAATTAAGATAGGTGATACTCGACCTTAAAAAGAAACAATCTCCTTTTTTAATATGAAAAAAAAGACAAAAGTAAATTAACCATTTTTTATTTTTAGGTGATTTTACCGACACCATGGCTCTACCATCGAGCATCAACTGCAAGTCTCTACCAGCTCTTATACCGCAACCGGCTGCGACCCCCGACGGTTTAATCGGGTAATCGACCGTGCCAATGCTTCAACTGTGCGTTTATTGTGAACGGAGAGGTTGTGGTTCGAGACCCAGGAGGGGTGGGTTGCATTGCAACCGAAAGTTGTTTATTTAATTTTTTTTTGTATATTTTTAGCAAAATAAATCTATATATATCAAAAAAAATTTCAGCTGAAGCTTTACAGAAAACTGTGGGATGTTTGATAAGTTGCGAGATAATATCATTTCAAGGTTTTTCAATCTTGTTTCTATAAGATTTCAAGGTTCTCGAAAACGAGATTTTCAATCAAGATTTTAGATTGATTTTGTTTTCTCAGTGTAGTCGCTATGAAAGCGATGACCCTGGTGAACCGATTGCCAATGTTAATTTGGATAAAATCCGCTTTAATAAAATGTCTGTTGTCAAAATAGGAGTCTGTCTTATCATTCGACATAGCAAAATGATCTGGGCGTCGGATATTCAAGTTTGTTCTGTCAAGCCACATGGAATTATATGAAATTAGAATTAGAAAATAAAGAATTTCATCTTGATACTACCAAATACTCTAAATGTGGGTCTCAAGTACCAATAGAACGCAAACCTTATCTACTTAATTACTAAGTTAATAATTGCTTATATCAAAATGAAACAATTTTAAGAAAAGCGTTCTTAATGGCTTTCGTCTAACATGACGGTTCTTATGGACAAACCGACATTCAAGCACATGTGTAAAGTCATTCCAGAAAATTAGTGTGTCTACGAATTGGTATTATTTAGAAATACGCATTTATATCTACAATTTCGGCTATCCAATCATGTATATGAAAAACTTCAATAAAATTATACAGCCGAAATGTGTTTCAAAATGGGCGATGCAGGTAGGATCTTTCCAAAATTGTGTCCAAGTGTTATTATTACATTACATTATTACATGACATTATTACATTATTACTTGACATTTTTACATTACATTATTTACATTTACATTATTAAGAAATGCACTAAATTTTAGGTAAGTTGTGGTGGAGTTTGTCAAATTAAAAACCAATCTTGATGATGGACCGAAAGCGATATTTTCATAGATTAGTTTAAACTTTTCAACCATGAATTTAAGTAGCCTTCAAACCATTTTTTCCGACCTTGGTGGTACATTTTCGTAAGAAAATATTATATAAAATATAATCAATATTTCATATTGATTTCATATCAAGCATCCCATTTTCTGATCTTTGGCGTGAATTTTTATACCCTTGCAGAGCTTAAAGTACATATATTCATGATCCGCATGACGAGCTGAGTTGATATAGCCATGTCCGTCTGTTTCTATGCTATCTCCTCCGTCAGTTTTAAAGCTATCTTAACCAAACTTTGCACGAAGTCTTTTAGTACAAATACGCTGCATATTTGTCGAAACCGGCCGGATCTATGGCATAAAGCTGCCATAGAAACGATCGGACGAAATACTAGTTTTAGTAAGAAAAAGTTTTCTGTTTTCAATGCAAACGTCTCCAAACTACGTACTCACAAGTTTTCCATGCTTTTTCAAAATCCAACCAAGTTTAATAAAAATCGGACAACTACCTATATACCTGACACAGAAAAGATAGGTCTGAAAAGAAGTCTTAGTAGGAAAACTTTTTTGTTTTCAATGCAAACGTCTCCAAACTGCGTACTTACAAGTTTTCAATGCTCTTTCAAAATTCAACCAAGTTTGATAAAAATCGGACAACTACCTATATACCTGACACAGAAAAGATAGGTCTGAAACAAAGTCTTTGTTTTCAATGCTATTGCTCCCAAACTTGTTACTAATCAATATTATATGCTACCACAATTCTGTCAAATTTGTATCCAAATCGGATGACTATAGCATATAGCTGCCATAGGAACGATTGGTCGAAAAAGTAGATTTAGTGAGAAAAACTTTTTTGATTTCGATGGTACTTTCCAGTTATGAATATTAGCAGCTTCCACACAATTTTGGGGAGTTTGTTTAAAATCTGAGGAATATGTTGTCTAGCTGCCATATAACAAACATTTTTTGTATTTTTATACTCTGTACTAAAAGTACACAGAGTATATTAAGTTGGTGCAGAAGTATGTAACAGGGAGAAGAAATTATTTCCGACCCTATAAAGTATATATGTATATTCTTGATCAGCATTAACAGCCGAGTCGATATAGCCATGCCCGTCTATACGTCCGTATGAACGAAGGAATCTCAGAGATGGTAAGAGATAGAGGTTTGATATGTATGGAACATATTTTTCTTATACTTGTACTTGATTAAGTATATTTTGAATTTTTGAAACGCCCTTTGCCGCCTCCGCAATTTGGAAAAAACGTCAAATATCCCACAGATTTATATATATAGATAGCTTGTAACTTCTAGAGATATTGAGTAATCAATATTATTTATCGATTTGCTGAGAGAGTGATAAAGATCGGGTGAAGTATACTCAAGTTATGACCAAATGAAAGTTCGCTGCCGCAACGCGGGAAGTAGTGGAGTCATCTATTGCTCAGTTTTGAAAATTACTCATTGTTCAAAGCAAGCCATCTATTTTTCAGCAGCGGTGATTTCAGCTACAGAGTGCATTACAGTCGGGCTTGACCGACTTTTTTACTTGTTA
>JBAMBO010003303.1:0-34821 GCA_037044535.1 Lordiphosa magnipectinata | reverse complement strand
AATATTTATCCTTCAAGGACATGATATTTATCAATGGAAAGATATTGAAACACAGATCAGAGATATATGACTACTTTTGTAATCCACCGCTTGGTTTAAAAGATACTTTAAATCAATTTTTATTTTCCATTTTTAAAATAAAAATTGAAAAATAAGTCTTATTTTAAAATTTGATAATAAAAATAATTCTTAAAAGTAATTTATATTTTAAAAATTATAATCGTTACGATCCCTGGCTAAAATAAAAACAAAGTAAATCATGGGGCTTCAAAAGGGCTTTTTTCATACTTATTTTAAATAATCTTTATTGCTAGGATTGCATTTTTATCGATATTTTCTTATCTAATGGTTCAATTCTTTACATTATAGTTATCCGGCTAGCTAGTCATCTCAGGTCGGGATCTTGACCCTAGCCCTTAGCGTGTACAATCACTTCATAAAAACTCCTTACTAACAAAAAAACGGCTAAACGACAAAATTTCAAACAAAACTCCCTAACAACAAACAGCGACATCTGACGGCAAGCGTGGTAACCCGATTTAGGTCTCCCACCCTTCCATGCAGCGATTTGCCTTCATCAGCTTCCCTTATATAAGAGCCTAGACGGTGTCAGCCTAAAAAGCAGTGCCGTAACAATATGGCGCCCAAGACAAACCGGTCAGAAAATTAAAATAAAACTATGATGAGAAGACCTCACTGGAGTGCTTCTTTTGGCTGGGCCTTGGCAGAGCTGCGGCTTGCTAGGAACCCAAAGGTTGGCTGCAATTGCGCAGAGATGTGTTTGACCTGCTGAGGATAAGACAGACTTAGTGTGGGAGGGTTAAACATCAAAGGGAGACTTAGCTGCAGATGGTTGCGGGATAATTGCTACCCGGAGATATGGTGACTATTTTCCTGTTAGGTGGTTTCGTCACGAGGGTGTTTTGGTGGCGTCATCGGACAGACGTAAGTTCAGATGGCTAGCACCAAACGTTTTTCCTGGTGGTAACAGTGGCAAAGATCACGAGAATTAGATGTCACGGGCACATATTTGATCGCGCATCCTATTCACAAGGGTGTATCGATGTCGTCATGGGGCATATGAAAGTGGCGATGGCTTGAGCGACCACTTTGCCTGGTGGTAATAGTGGAAACGATCTGTGATAGGAAAATGTGATATTAGGTTAGGTAATTTATTAATTTTTTTGTGGGGGTAAATACTTACATATCCAGTTCACGTTTTGTCTTGTAGTTAGTAGCCCATTTTTGTCCCTTTTGTTTGTCCAATTTAGTTTAAGTCAAATGAGAGTGGCCCATGGGAGGACGTACTTACTAGCCAAGCATTCTCGATGACTTAGAGCGGTCGGATGCACAATCGGGAAAATAATGGACAGGATTAACGATCACGATTGAATGTTTAAAGCTCTTGGCTGGCGGTAATTAGTCCATGCTGATGACTATATCAGTTGATGTGTTCTAGCATTTTGTCCGGATTTTTCTTTGTATGTCCTCTGAGGAAGTGTTGGTGATTAGCAACGTAGTTAGGAGCGGCGGTTCGGTCCGGCTTGGTAGTTCTTCTCTCCCTTAATGTAGTATGAAGAATTGTCTGTGAATAGATTGAGTTTTTTTGATGAGTTTTGGTGTTTATGGGTTTTTTTTTGATTCGGAGTTGAGTTTTTGAGGTTTAAAATTTTTGTAGTTTTTTTTTTGTTATTTATTAAACATTTTAGTTATTTTCGGATTTTATGCACTTTTTTAAATGAAGGTTGATTGAGGTGAAAATTTGGATTTATACTAATTTAATAACCCTCTTTGAAAACTGTATATTCAATATATGTATGCAAATTTTGCACATTCAAAATATTTCACATCAACGTTTTTTAAATATGAATTTTTTCCATTTTTTCGGTTAGTGCACTTACATTTTATGCCATATCTCAATTCATAATCGTCAGATGGTGTCAAGCAAGATATGAATCGAAAGGTCATTAAATTGTCAATAATAACGTAACACATTGTTTTCAAATCGGTTAAAAAGATTGAATACAATTACCAAAATCATTTCTCAAAAAATCGATTGTTTGCTCGAAAATGCAAGAAATTTCATTTTTAATCGCCTAGGAAAAATATATAGAAAAATCCAAAAAAATTATTTTTATTCTTTTGACTTAAGAATCGCACTTTTACAAAGATAATAAGGTATTGATGAAGAAAATCTATGAATAAATATTGTGTCTGGATCAATTTAAGTGAAGGAACTAATAGTCAAATTTGAGTATTTTAAGTGTTTAGAAAATTTTTTTTTTCTATTTTATTTTTGTTTTTGGTCAATATTAGAAGTGGGCGAATATCCACATCAGAAAAAATTCCAGAACAGAACAAAAGTCGAAGCAAACGAAAATTTATTTTTAAAAAATCTCAAAAACACCACTTTATTCAGCACTCAATTGCTCACAGCTCCTGTATTTATTTATAGATTTTGTTCATCGATATCTTATTTTCTTCGGGGAAGTACGGTTCTTAAGTAGAAAAAATAAAAATATTTTTTTTTGAATTTTTAAATATTTTTCCTAGGCGATGGGAAACGAAATTTATTGCGTTTTCGAGCAAAAAATCGATTTTTTTGGATTAGTTTTTATTATTGTATAGAAACTACTCAACCGATTTGAAAATAGTGTTCTGTGCGATTATTGACCATTCAATTACCTTTCGATTCATATTTTGCTTGGCTCTATCTGACTATTATAAAGTGAGATATGACATAAAATGTAAGTACACCTACCGAAAAAATGAAAAAAATTCATATTTAAAAAACGGAGCCATGAAAAAATTTTTTAAATCGATTTTTGAGATCACCAATCCAAATAAGAGGCGTTGATTGAACAGGTCCAAATTTGCAAATTTTTCGTATGACCGAAATTTCCCAATATTTCATATGACCAAAGATTATTATGAAGACTTAATAGACAGCAATAGTAGATGAGTAAATATAGGAAGCGTAGACCGAACTGTACAAAAAATCGCAAAAATTTCAAAATCAATATATGAGCTTAGATTTGTCGCGAAATTTGCAAAATTTTATGAGTTTTGGGAATCATTAAGATGTGATAGATGGCAATTGCAAGCGAGTAAATGGTTACATCCAACGTCAAAGGACCACAAAGTTGCGAAATATACAAAACTTTTGCATAAGCGTCATTCTTTTATAAACCGAACAGTTAAAAAACTCACCATTTTTGATTTCGATAAAAAAAAAAGCGAAACTAGATCTCGACATGCCCACCAAAACGTAATTTGCCGCTTTGCAAAAAAAATTTTTGTTAATTTTATAAACAATTTCAAAAATCGTCAAAAACGGAAAAATGGAAAGAAAGGGTTTTTTAAAAACTGGATTTCTCAGGTTTGGTTTATCGGACAGGTCTCGTGTTGATATTGCTGAATAGTATTTTAATGTATCTACTAAAATAATAATTTAATAACTTTTTAAATTATTTAATAATATTAAGCAATAACTTATATATAATGTTTTCTCAGTGTTAACCACCATGATATAGCTTCTAAGGATATACAATTTATTGCCCTAACACACATCTTAAATTACGGTGCTTTCAAAAAGATGGAGACTTTTATAGTTTAAAAGATATTAATTATTAAAGTTATAAACAAATAAAAACATACCCTTAAAGAAAAATTTCTCACTCAGTACGTTTTAAAGCTATTTGATTGAAACTTAGCACGCGTGGCTTATATTTATCCAGCTTTTCAAAAATGTCAACAATACGCAGATCGGGCGTCTATATCATATAGCTGCCATAGGAATGCTATGATTAATTGAATTTTGTGGTGGTGTACTGTGACCATAGTTTGCAAACTAAATTATACCACCACCAAATTCAGCATTCCTATGGCAGCTATATGATATAGGCGTCCGATCTGCATGATGTTGACATTTTTGAAAAGCTTGATAAATATAAAGCTTAATTGCCAAGTTTCAGTCACATTGCTTTGAAACTGACTGCGTGCCAAAGCTTTATTCAAGGGCATATTTTTATTTGTTTATAACTTCAAGAATTAATATCTTTTAAACTATAAAAGTCTCCATTTTTTTGAAAGCACCGTAATTTAAGATGTGTTTAGGGCAATAAATTGTATATCCTTAGAAGCTATATCATGGTGGTTAACACTGAGAAAAAACTATATATAAAATTTAGCAGCAATTACTTAATATTATTAAATAATTTAAAAAGTTATTAAATTATTATTTTAGTAGATACATTAATTTTTACCTGTCCGATAAACCAAACCTGAGAAATCCAGTTTTTAAAAAACCCTCTTTTTCCATTTTTCCGTTTTTGACGATTTTTGATATGGTTTATAAAATTAACCAAATTTTTTAGCAAAACTGCAAATTACGTTTTGGTGGGCATGTCGAGATCTAATTTCGTTTTTATACTCTGTACCGAAGGTACATAGAGTATATTAAGTTTGTGCAAAAGTATGTAACAGGGAGAAGGAATCGTTTCCGACCCTATAAAGTATATATATTCTTGATCAGCATCAACAGCCGAGTCGATATAGCCATGTCCGTCTGTCCGTCTGTGTGTCTGTCCGTCTGTCCGTCTGTCTGTCCGTATGAACGAAGAGATCTCAGAGATGGTAAGAGATAGAGGTTTGACATGTATGGGACATATATTTCTTATACTTGCAGGCAGATCAAGTTTATTTTCAATTTTTGCCACGCCCCCTCCCGCCCCCGTAATTTGGAAAAAACTTCATATCTCCTACAGTGGAGATAGATCGTTCGTTCCTTCTAGAGATACCTTGTAAACAAAATTATTTATCGATTTGCTGAAGGAATGATCAAGATCGGATGAACGATACTCAAGTTATGGGCAAAAAACCGCCAGTTAACACCACCCACCCCCCCACCAACAACCACAGCAACATACCCTAACCGTTCAACACAGGCAATCTTAGTGCGAGAGAGAAAGAGAGAGAGAGAGAGAGAAACTTACAGAGCGCACCGCGTTGTGCGCGGGGTGTTAACTGGCCGTTTGACTCCTGAGCAAATGCGAGTGTAAGGGTACAGAGTATGTTATAGTCGGGCTTGACCGACTTTCTTTCTTGTTTTTTTATTGAAACCAAAAATGGTGAGTTTTTTACCTGTTCGGTTTATAAAAGAATGACCCATAAGTTAGAGTTAGATTATAATGTAGACAGGTAAATTGACGGGTCAAGATCAAGCGGTCCAAAAATCCGGATATATACAAAATTTTATGATTAGTTCAGATTATCATGAAGATTTCATAGTTGGCAGTAGTCGGGTATATAGGAGGTGTCTGTCAATCGGTTTAAAGAAATTTTAACATTTGCGAAATTCTTATGTTAGTTTAGATTGACACGAAGACTGGTATATAGACGGGCAAATAGGAGGTGAAGATCATACGGACCAAAAACTCGGGAAAGTTGAAAAAATTTAATGAGATTAGATTCTCATGAAAATTTTATAGATGGCAATTGTCTATTAAGCTTCACTTCTAAAGCTCGTCATCACTCTCACACTATCACTCATTTTCGGCATTTTAATTGATTACAAGTTGAATTAGTGACGTTTATTTACAAGTTCCAAAAGATTTGCAACAAAATCAGAAAATGGTAAGCACAGAATCATTATGTAATTTCATAAAAAAAGGTTTTTTGCATATTTTGCATATTTTTTTATGCAAATTTGCAATTTATGCAAAATTGTTTTTAGTGGACCTAGATCATTGATCAATAAAAATAAGATGTGTGCAATCAGAACTTAAGTCGGACATGCGGTTCAAAATATGCAAATATGCAAAATCCGGTGTCTATTTATTAGGTAGGTTTAGTTTGGTAATTTTCTTGTTTATAGTTTTTGTTAATTAAATGTGACTGTTTTAGTGACCTTTGGATTATCAATCATAGAACTTTTTAGCAGGCTCTAGGTCAATAAGTTATGATTTTCATCATAACATTTTTAGAACAAGACACGCACAACACCACAAAGGAGGCTGGTTGATCGTATAACTATTTCATAAACTTCAACAGTTCAATCATCAGCCTCATGCCAGAACTGCTAAGACCGCTTGGGAATCCCAAGTCAATCTTGTAGCAAAAAATCCGGCAACAGTAGCAAACGCCGTCACAAAAGCTTATTTATATAAGTTTGTTTCTGTTATTTAGTTGTGGAATATTTGTTAGCATTTTGTTATCTATTTAATAGGGAGGATAGATAGGTAGTTTTGTTAGTTTTCTAGGGGTTATTGTTAAGATTAGTTTTCAGCTTTGTTATTTACTTTCCCATTAATTTAAGTAAATACTTAGATATGTCTCACGAATTGAGTCAGCAGGTGTGGTCTGTAGCTAGCAAGATACTCCGAGACGAGGTCAAGCAGCAAAGCCTGATAGTGGAGAGCCGACGTGGGTCAAACAAGCAGGAGCAAAGGTCTGAGAAACCATTCATCGGATCTGTAGAAGCCTCTGCTACCAACGCCGCCATTGCTCAGGCTCATGAGACATTATAGGAAGTCGCTGCTGCTGGACCTTGCAGAGCCTTTGCGAAAAGAGGTCCGAATAGGATTCCTTCAGTTGTTGAAACTGATTAATGATGTCCTTAGGCCGTGTGATTCTCACTTGTCTTCTTTTGCATTGGTGGTGGATAATGATCCACTGCAGCATACCGAACAGCGCTTAGAGGTCAAATCGTGTCCATGTGCTAGGCATAGCCAATCCACACGTGAAACACCTCAGACCCCTGGCAGAAAACCAGTAATTCTGAGGAGTGGTGAGCGTAACCAGTACGAAGGCACAGCGGAGAAGACGCCAACACAGAGGTGTCAGTTCCATAGTCTGGCAGCTTTCAGGCACTGCAAACTGGTTGGAGATGGGAAAGTCGAGGATTCCGGCATAAAGTGGGCTAAGGGAGCAACTGGTCGTGCTTTTGCCAGCGGGAGTCATCTTTGTACGGTACGTCTATGACAGCGGGAAAACGGTTATAGATGGATTGCTCCGGCGGAAGGTTTCAGGCATTGTAGTCGGCTCCTGGAAATAAACAACAACAAAGTATCGCGATTTGAACACATATGTTGTATGTACTTCCCGTCCTGGTCCATGAATCTGTTCCTGTTCTTATGTTTGATTTTGATAGGGCGCTGCGAAGATGCGTCAGAGGATTACATCTAGCCAGGGTGGTGTTCCTTAAACACGAAAACAGGAACATCACAGGATGGGTGGGAGCGTGGTGACGGTTCCATCGAGGTCACCAACTTGGGACTTCCTTAGGTTTTGTGTAAAGATAGTGTCCGTCGATTTGCCATTTTTGTTGTATATATAATGATGAAAGTTTGTTGAGTCGATTATTGTGTGGACTGTGGGCAAGGGGAAGATCCCCGCATTAGAGAAGAACTGAGCCAGCCGGATTGCCCATCGAGAAGAGAAGCAGATCCATAACAAAGGATTGGAGTATCATTGAGTTCCGCATCTAGATTCTGTTGACGAATTAGAATCCTAAGCCCCTTGCTACTTTCTTGGGCAAACAGGTCGGGCTAACGAAGATGTATGCGGAACTGGTTTTGTGATCCCCACTTGGAATACACAACATTTCGAAAACTACCACGGAATTTTACTGTTGTCAAGCAAAAATATTATTCTGTACATGTAGCTATGAAACCAAAATATTAAATAATCAAAATATACCTAAATATTCATATAAATATCCATATAATCATCCAAATTGTTAAATTCTACAAGTAATACATAAGACACACAATCAAAACTTATAAACATTTTTAGGGGAATATTCAATATATAAGCGATAAGCTTTATGCAATGTCGTTGAAATTGTTAGCAGAGTCCAAAATATGTAATGCCCGCAAGCGTTACTTAATTCATTAGTATAATTTTTGCATTCAATTTGACGTCTTGCACTAATTTTTCAACCTTCCTCAATCACAAAAAACTAAACCAGGTACAAACTAAATTTGGCAGGTCTTAGTAGTCCTTAAATAGAATATTTTGAATATTAACTATGCCTCATACGACGAACAATAAAACAATCAAACTAAGTCAATTTGCCTGAACTTGAATTTATACATACATTATATACATTTTTATACACTTGAAAAGTGTATTATAATTTTGCCCAGGAGTTTGTAACGCTTAGAAGGAATCATCTCCGACCACATAAAGTATATATATTCTTGATCAGCATGACGAGCTGAGTCTATTGAGCTTTGTCCGTCCGTCTGTTCGTCTCGTCTGTCCGTCTGTCTGTTTCTATGCGAACTAGCCCCTCAGTTTTAAGGTATCGAGCTGAAATTTTGCACAGAGCCTTCCTTTGGCCATAGAATTGTTCGGTCGGAAAATGGGTTTTAGTGAGAAAAACTTGTTTGTTTCAATATTAGCGCTCTTAATCCGGTCATTGTTAATATTATATGTTTTTAAGCTGATCTGTAAAGTTTGGTCGAAATCGTTAACCGTTGAAGCGAACTTTTTAAGTGTATTAAAACTTCGGCAAACGAAGATAGCTTTGCTTTCTCGTTTACTTTAATGCTAATAACTTCTATATTCTTGGATGGATTTTAATGAAATATGTGGCGTTGTATTTTTAGTAGATGAGTCTTTGGTGACCAGCAATAAAAATAAATTTCACACAATTTTTTTCGTGGTGAAAATCGCACTTAAATACAAAAGTGATATATTTATAAATTTATTTAAAAGTAAGTTTAACAATGTTCAGTTAAACACTAATTTTAAAATGTAATCCAATTAAAATCCAGCTAATAGCGAACTCTGACCCGGTGGGACTAATTTATTGGCCAATGCCAGCTATGGTCCAACTCACAGCATAAGTGGTCAGAGTGCGCACTAGCCGTGGAATGAATGTTTTAGTTGAGGAATGACATTAAGGAGTTCTTAACGTCTATAATAGAGCCATCTATAGAAAATAGGTGATAGTACTCGTTGTAAGCAAGGCACAGGCAAGGGAAGGGGTCTCGATGAGCATAGTTCGTCAGGCGGGGCGGTAGGTAGATAAGTGTGAAGCGTCGAGATGCTCTAAGTGGCACTGACAAATTAATAAGGTGATAAGGTAAGGTAATAAGGTGTGAATGGAAATAACAGAATGACAGATTCTTCTGGATTTAAGTGACGGGAGGTCAATTAGGCGCAATCTCTGTTCATAAGGGGGTAGATGGATGGTGGTGTCCCAGTTTAGGCCACGAAGGGCAAAAATCAAAAACTGTTTCTGAACTGATTCAATTTGATGCTGGTAAGTCTCGTAATGCGGTGGCCAGAGGCATGAACAATATTCCAGATTTGGTCGCACCAGTGAGGAGTAAAGGAGTTTGGTGGTGTAGGGATCATTTAATTCTTTTGACCATCTCTTGATAAATTCAAGGACGCTTTTTGCCTTGTTGCGAATCACGAAAATATGACTGATAAAGCTCAAATTGGGTTCGAAAAATATACCCAAATCATTGACGTTGTATATGCGGACTAGCGGTTCACCATTGTTGGTGTATTCGTAGAGATACGGCTTAGTTCTGTGAAAAGACATAATATTGCACTTTGCAATATTAAGGGGAAGATGATTCAGGCGGCACCAAGCACTCAGAGCATTTAAATCACTTTGTAGTAGAAGTGGAGAAACTGGATCGTCAAATGACGCGCAAAGCTTGAGATCATCAGCGTACATAGGGGCAGTTGAATAGTAAAGAACTTGCGGGATGTCGTTAATGAATAGGTTGAATAACAATGGACCAAGATGACTGCCCTGTGGAACTCCAGAAGTTACGTGAACGATTTCGGATACAGCAAACTTAAAGCGCACACGTTGAAATCGATTGGAAAGGTATGATCTGACCCAGCGGAGAAAGTTGGAAGTGAAGACCTACTAAACATAATTTATGTGGAAGTAAATTATGATTCACAGAATCAAAGGCTTTGCTAAAATCGGTGTAGAGCTCTTAAACTTTCAAAAAAATTATCCAAAACAATTCAACGATTTTTTTAAGCGAAGATGTGCCATTTTGAATACATGTGCTTTAAATAACAAAAATGTCTACTGCCCAAAGGTATGCCTTACAAAAACAGTACATCAGTCTAGTAATTTGTATAGAATTTTAATGTAAATTTTACCCACCACCCGCACTAATGGGCAGTAAAAAATAATGTCACATCTAGCACATGTATGCAAAATGGTATATCTTCGCTTAAGAAAATCGTAGAATTGTTTTGGGATATTTTATTTTAATGCGAAAAAATTGTACTATACCATATTATTAAAGAAATTAAAAACGAAAGGAACAAAATTTCGACAAACCGATTTAGACTGTGAGAGCTAGTTGCTTAAATGCCTTCGATACATCTTTCAAATTAGCAATAACACAGT
The DNA here is from genome assembly GCA_037044535.1 of Lordiphosa magnipectinata. NCBI lineage: Eukaryota > Metazoa > Arthropoda > Insecta > Diptera > Drosophilidae > Lordiphosa > Lordiphosa magnipectinata. Next base: position 24,428 of record JBAMBO010003303.1, on the reverse strand, counting down.
TTTGCAAGGGTTTTATACTCTGTACCAAAGGTACACAGAGAATATTAAGTTTGTGCAAAAGTATGTAACAGGGAGAAGGAATCATTTCCGACCCTATAAAGTATATATATTCTTGATCAGCATCAACAGCCGAGTCGATATAGCCATGTCCGTCTGTCCGTCTGTCTGTCTGTCCGTCTGTCTGTCTGTCCGTCCGTCCGTATGAACGAAGAGATCTTAGACATGTCTGGGACATACATATATTTCTTATATTTGCAGGCAGATCAAGTTTATTTTCAATTTTTGCCACGCCCCATCGCGCCCCCTCAATTTGGAAAAAACGACATATCTCCTACAGTTTTGATGATAGATGGTTTGTACTTTCTAGAGATATCTAGTACTCAAAATTGTTTATCGATTTGCTGAAGGAATGATAAAGATCGGATGAACGATACTCAAGTTATGAGCAAAAAACGGTCAGTTAACACCCCCCACCCCACCCATAACCTAAGCATTGCGTTCAGCAGAAGCAATCTTAGTGAGAGAGAGAGAGAGAGAGAGAGAGAGAGAGAGAGAGAGAGAGAGAGCGCACTGCGTTGTGTGTTAACTGGCCGTTTGATTCGTGACCAAATGCGAGCTGCGACATTAAGGGTGCAGAGTATGTTATAGTCGGGCTTGACCGACTTTCTTTCTTGTTTAACAGAGAAGATAGCAAATGTTTCTTATGTATTTTTGGCCGCTGAATTCAAATAAATTGACCGTTTTCCCCCAGCACGTCAGGTTTACGAGATATTTGCATAAACGTGTGTTTAGAGAGGTTTCCTTACATTTGTTGGTCCTGTGGCCACATTAAGTGTCCTTTTCCAACCAAATTTGTTTTAATGTAAGCTGTATTGAATGATGTTGCAGAAATACCAAACGCAAAGTCTTGATTTTTCTCATAAGATACATATTGTTTGATTTTAATATGGAAAATGTGGTTATTTTATGATAAAATCAAATTTTTTCCAAGTTTAAGCCAACTAAGCCAAGTTAAGCAACTTTTACAACAAAGAATACGAAAAAAAATTATTTCGAGCAAAATAAAATTTGAGTGCGCGATTTTTCACGGAATCACCCATACATAGATAGATGAGGTAGTTCGCTATTTGATTTTTTTTCTTCGTTTTTCTACATTTACATTCCTAGCTAAAAACACACACATACCCATTGGCAAGTGAAAACAAACAGAAGAGGAAGAACATACAAAAATATGGTAAAGTGTGTGTTATGGAATTGCTGAAATATTGCTATGACATCAAAACTTTATTTGGAAAAACGGTGATCACCATGTCATAGGTCTCGTTGTGTTTAGTATGTGCCCCAAGTATCCAGTCAATTGGACAAAGCTCATAGCTCGTAAGGTATGCGAAATAAGTCACCTTAGAAATCTTATGATCTGCTGTCAGAGCTTTGCTAATCATTTTTGCAATTTATTTTTTTTCCTTAGTTTCCTCTAAGACAATTTCCATGCTTGCAATAACAATGTTAAGCACAAGACTCTATAAGGTGTCGTTAATTTTATTCAAAAGCTCATGCGCCTCGCATTACAGAACGAAATAATTGAGCTTACTTTATCAGTTTTTATACCCGTTACTCGTAGAGTATAAAGGGTCTACTAAAGTCGTGCAAATGTATGTAACAGGCAGAAGGAATCATTTCCGACCATATAAAGTATATATATTCTTGATCAGCATCAACAGCCGAGTCGATATAGCCATGTCCGTCTGTCCGTCTGTCTGTATGAACACCTAGATCTCAGAGACTAGAAGAGCTAGAGCAACCAAATTTGAAATGTAGACTCCTATTGTCTGCACGCAGATCAAGTTTATTTTCAATTTTTGCCACGCCCCCTCACGCCCCCGCAATTTGGAAAAAACGTCATATCTCCTACAGTTTTGATGATAGATGGTTCGTACTTTCTAGAGATATCTAGTACTCAAAATTATTTATCGATTTGCTGAAGGAATGATAAAGATCGGATGAACGATACTCAAGTTATGAGCAAAAAACGATCAGTTAACACCCACCACCCACCCCACCCATAACCTAAGCATTGCGTTCAGCAGCAGTTAGTGAGAGAGAGAGAGAGAGAGAGAGAGAGAGAGAGACTTAGAGAGCGCACTGCGTTGTGCGTTGTGTGTTAACTGGCCGTTTGACTCGTGACCAAATTCGAGCTGCGACATTAAGGGTGCAGAGTATGTAATAGTCGGGCTTGACCGACTTTTTTTCTTGTATTTATTAGGAAAGGTGATACGTTTTCAAAAGTTTTGTTGTCTGATCTGTTTATCGTGATGAATTTGGAGTCATTTATGTTGGATTTAGTAATTGACAAATATCTATTAATATCTGGCGGATAATAAATAGCCGAGTTAAAAAATGTTGCATACTTTTCGGCTGACCCACCTCAGGGTATGCCTAGGCTATTAAACATTAGTTTCCATGAGTAACGGGTATATCGAAGTCGGTTAGAGCCGACTTTAACTTACGCTCTCGTTGTCTTAGTACCAGTGCATACAGGCGAAAATTTAAAGGAGATTTTTCGCTATAAGTTTAAGCTTATAAAAAAGTGATGTTTGATTCCTAATCTGTAGATTCGAATCTAAAATTAACTTCAATTTTGCAGGAATGTTTCAAAGCCAATACCTCTCTAATGAAGAGCGAGCTAAAATATCGCCATATCGCGAAATGGGGATGCCTCTACAGGAATTTGCTTCTGAAATGGCGAGAAGATATTTTAAAATTCAAAAGTATTTGAAAGATTCCGAAATTCACAGAAAAAGACCTCGTTTTGGACGCCCGCCATTGCTGAAAAAACGTGATAAAAGAAGAATAAAAAGAGAAGAATTAAAGAAAACCTAAGTGCAGACCATATTTCCCACGAACTAGCTCTCCCAGTGTCGAAGCGTCGTGTGCAGCAAATTTTACGTGACGATCAATTCAATTCATATGGAAAAAGGACCGTCAAATTTCAATTACTTCATAGGCACAAAGTTGCCCGTATGCACTTTGCTGAGATGCATAAGTTTTAGGACTTAGAGTGGCAAAGCATTATCTTTAGTGATGAAAAAAGTATAATTTAAATGGCCAAGATGGGTATCAATAATATTATCGGGATATACGAACGCCAAAACAAGTAAGCGTGTCACGCAATTTTCAATGAGGTTCGCTAATGGTGTGAGCTGCATTTGGCTTTGCTGGAAAGAGTTCAATATGATTTGTAGCACATAAATAGAACTCTGAAAGGTATGCCGAACTATTTGACGAAGTTTTTGTAATTATGGACAAGAATATTTCAGAGATTCTTGGGCATTTCAACAGGACAATGCTGCGTACCACGTTTCAAAACGCACTAAACTATTTTCTTAAGAAAAACACATAGCGTTTTTGATGTGGCCCGCAAAAGGTCCAGATCTTAATTCCAATGAAAAATTTTAGAAGATAATTTCCAACAAAGTCAACATTCATGGGAGGCAATTTAACAAGGTAAAAGAACTTAAAAAGTCTATTATCGTAGATTGGGCTATATTGGATGCATCAATGCTTCGAAACTTGGTTAATTCAATGCTAGGACGTGTATTGAAGGTATTAACAGTAATGGAGGACATTTTTAGGTATATTAAAAAAATCACAGTGACTAAACCTTATTAAAATCGTAATATTCTGAAGTTATCAGTTCACTTATTTCGTTCTGAAAAATATAAATTTAATTTTTTTTAAAGTATTATGACTTCATTAAATCTTCTAAGAATTGGAATTGAATTGTTACTTCGTTAAGTTGAAAGAAAAAACAAAAATATTTGAATATATTTCCAGCTTTAGTATATATAAAGGATTATTCGATTGTAAGGTGATTTATTTCGCATACCTTACTATTTATAAGTTTCCCCCATACAAACTTTTTTTTTGTCATTTTCACCATCTTCTGAGTCGAATTTTCCAAATTTTCGTTCATAGTGCGCACTTACATAACTAAACGAAGGTCTATGTCAAATCTTAGATCTCTAGGATAAGCTGTCTTCGCTGTGATTTGTTTATAAACCCTTGCAACTTGTATTTATTTTTATTTTTTATTTATTATAATTGCAGCTTCGTCTAAAAGACACAGCTACTATATAATAAAATATAAAACGATACACAATATGGGGGGGAGAAAGAAAAACAAAAAGATTAAATAGAAGAAACGGCTTCCGATGGTTATTTATTTTGTCGCTATGACCAGCTACGCCCCTGCTCGCAGCGTTGGTAATTGGAAGGAATTTCCTAGAAAAACCAAAAAAAAAATCCGCCTTCGTCGGAAAGGTTATCACTGAGAAGAGGAAAGATATTATTGTAGTCCCTACACAAAATGCAAACAGGACAATTAGAGATTAGGCATATAAAGTAGAAGCAACAGGAAGCCCCAAGGGAATATAGTTCCGTGTTTGTCTTGAAGGGACATTAAGGTTCACGCGCCCGAATAGGTACTCAGCGTCAATATTACCCTTTATAAGCTTGTTTAGAAACATTATACCCAACATAGAACGGCTATGCTCAAGTGAAGTATAAATTATATAAATTAAGGTTTTATACGATTTTCGTCGAACATTCTTAGCTGAGTTATTTCCCAAACTCAACAATAGATAGCCCCACTACTTTTACCATTTGCGTGCCAGTTTGTTATATGGCAGCTATACGATATATTCATCCGGTTTTGTCCAAACTCCCCAAAATTGTGTGGAAACCAATAATTTTCAAAACTGGAAAGTATAAAGACGCTACTATTGGAAACAAACAAGTGTTTCTTACTATAACTACTTTTTCGGCCGTTCGTTCCTATGGCAGCTATATGCTATAGTCATATGCTATAGTCATTCGATTTGGATCAAACTAATTAGGGCTGCAAATCCAAAAAAAATTTTGGAACGGGTTTCGGTTTGCGGGTTCGAACCAAAATTTAACAACGGTTAAGGTTCGGAAATTTGAGTTTCAAGGTTTTTGGGAGTTGGTTTTGGTTCGAACCTTGGTTCGATGGAAAAGACGCAATATATTTAAAATAACAATAGAATAGGTATACACTTGACGCCTAGATACATTTTAAGACTGTAAGAGAGGTTGGCGTTCGTGTGCTGGATATGGACTAAGCTAGTGTATAAATCTTTAGTCCGCCATCTAAAAAAATTCAAAAATGTCTAAATGTCAAATAATTAGCTAGAATTACAGGTTCCGACAAAACTGAATAGTTTCCGAGTTTCGAGCTCACCAGAGAGCTATATCTGGTGGAAAAAATTGCTAAAATGACAACGCTGCGTGTGGCACACACTTTTGTTTGTATGAATGTATCTACTTTTGTTGCTGGACAAGACGGCTGACATGTTTCTGCAGTAGCATGCATCGAGTTACTTAGATTGGCGCATATGTATATGTATATGATGACAGATAAAGCGTTCAATACCTTGTGCAGAGTACATTGGTCGGTATCGTTGACACGTGCACACAAATTTTGGTTTACCTAAACTTTTTGCTTTAATTGAAGTGTATATAAACTTAAAAAAATTAAAATGGGGCGTGGCACTTCATTATCTGAGTCGGAGAAAGGAAAAATCCAAGCTTACAAGGATTCTGGCCTTTCTATTGCCAAAATAGCAAAAAAAAGTCGACAGGAGCCCTCACGCCATAACAAATTTTTTAAATAATGAGGCTAATTATGGTAAAAACATGAAGGGCCGCACCCACAGTGTGCTTACCATCGCGGACAAGCGACTTATATTAAGAGAAGCTTCCAATTCGCACGACTCTTTGGCCAAGATAAGGGAAAAATGCAACGTTAAAGCAAGTTTGACAACCATGCGTCGTGTTATTAATAATGCTACACACCTGAAGAGACTAAAAATCAAGATGAAGCCACCTCTTAACCCGGCTCGGAAGTTACAACGCCTTGATTTCGCTCGCGCACATGTCACCTGGACTTCGGAGTGGCAACGTGTTGTCTTTTCAGACGAAAAAAAGTTTAATTTGGAGGGCCCCGATGGCTACAGCTACTATTTGCATGATCTTCGAAAAGAACCAACATATCCTGATAAGTTGTACAGCAGTGCTAGAGGTATTATGGTATGGGGGGCCATTTCCTATTATGGCACCTGTGAGCTTAAATTTATTCCAACCACCATGAATGCGTTGTGTTATAATGGTATATTGAAAGAGGCCTTTCCACACTTCCAAACACTTTTTGCAAATCTAAAATGGATTTATCAACATGATAATGCCCCTATACATACGGCCCGGATTGTTAAATCGTATATAGCGAGCCAAAACGTGGAGTTATTAAACTGGCCACCCTATTCACCGGACTTGAATATCATTGAGAATGTGTGGGGATGGCTAACACGTGAAGTATATGGATCAGGTCAGCAATATTCGAGCGTTCCCGCAGCTATCAAATTAGCATGGGGCTCGATATCGTTGAATTATTTGGGAAAATTGTATGCATCCCTTCCAGACCGAATGAGGTTTTGGAGGAAAAAGGAGGCTCAACACACTATTAAAAACTGTTTTTGGATTAAAAACATGTTAGTAATTTCTTATTTAAGTAATATTGGTTTTTGAAAAGGATTGAAATATTCTTAAATGGTTTTTAGATAAAGTGTCCTATTCAAGTGGTGCAAAATGAAGACTACAAAATTTGTTACTTATTGGTTAACAATGTTTTTTGTATACTTACAACTTTTGAATAATTTTGTAATTTTCGTCTAATTACTACATTTAAATAAACTTTATAAGAAAACAAAAATTATTTTCCTAGATGGCTTGGTTTAGCAGCAATTAACTGTAGAAAATCGACTTTAGAGGTTTCCTATTCAAGTGGCGAGCAGTGTACATAGGTAGGCAAATATGTATACACACAATAGCACGCAAATATACAAATCGAAGATATTGTGCCATATTGCGTATTGTTAAATTTATACATAGTTTGTGACTCTGCTGTTACGTACATGCAAGGGTACCCAAATAATTTTAATGTGTATAATTTTTTTTTGAACCGAACCAAAAGCTTGGGTTCGGAACGGGTTCGGGTTCATCTATTTTCGTCCTCGTGGTTCGGTTCAAGGTTTCGTTCACAGTAAAAAAAAAGCCGGAATTCCGGGTTCGAACCGGTTCGGTTCAAAACCGGTTTGCAGCCCTGAAACTAATAACAAGTTCGGGAGCGATAGCATTGAAAACCAAACAATTTTTTTCTTGCTAATACTTTTTTTCAGACCTATCTTTTGTATGGCGGCTATACTATATAGTTGTGCGATTTTCATTAATCTTGGAGGAATTATGTGAAAGCAAAGAAAATTTAAAAATACGAGGTTTGGGAACGATTACATTGAAAACAAAAAAGTTTTTCTTTCTAAAACTAGTTTTAAGACCGATTGTTCCAATGGAAGCTAAATGCTATAGTCATTCGATCCGGGCGGTACCGACAAATGTGCAGCGTATTTATACTAAAAGACTTCGTGCAAAGTTTGGTTAAGATAGCTTTTAGACTGACGGAGGAGATCGCATAGAAACAGACGGACGGACATAGCTTTATATGCTCCTTCAATGAGTTACAAACATCTGGACAATTTTAATATACCCTCTGCTAGGGTATAAAAAAAATGAAATTACCAATTTCAACTCCAACTAGTTTTAAGTGTAGTTTGGATCGAGTTTAGAGCGATTTTTGACAATTCATTACATTTCGATTTATATCTTGCTTGACACTATCTGACTATTATAAAGTAAGATATGGCTTAAAATGTATATAAACCGTTGCTATGAAAAAATTTTGAAATCAATTTTTGAGATCACCAATCCAAACTTAACTTATAAATAGTTCCAGTAGAAATCGGTCTTTTTGGCTGTAAACTAGTGTAATCAGTCAGTTAGTCGGGCCTAGTGATTTATATATAGATAGATAGATAGCTAAACACACGAGACATTATATTCTCCACAGAACTGATGAAAGAATAATAGTGATATTCCTAAAAGCGAATAAGATTTGATTTAGATTTCGTAAAAGCAAATCTAAATCAGTTGACGGAACGACCCATTTTGGGCACTGATTTGATTTTGACTCGTGAACAGCTGTTAGTGTGACAATTGAAGCAAAAGTAAACAAAACAAAGTGCCTGGAAGGCCACTGCTATGGGCAAAAATGCAGTCAATGGCGAAACCTTTTTGGAGAAGCGATAGGCATTGGGGCTTACTCTCGTTTTTCTATGCTCATTCCCTAACTTCGCCTTTGCAGTTATAGCGAAGCTCTGGAGGTGGAAGATGCCGTCCACACTGTTTCGAGGACAAAATGACTGCCGATAACACTGAGGTGGGCATTTGCGATCAGAACGGATTCAAGCGTCTCGACCCTGCCTCCATCAATGACTACTTGGCCAACATCCCCTAAGTCCTAAGTGCGAGTTTAAAGTCCAAGCTAAGCTACAAAAATAAAATTCGGAATTGGTGTCTTTTGAAAATGAATGAGAAGTGAAACATTTTTTGAATAGTAACTGACTCCAATCGCCTCCACATAGCTAACACAAATGTCGGGGTCGACGAAGAACAGGTTGCGATGCGGTGCCTCCATTTTAGTCACTACTTTGATTACCTCCTGGGCCACAACAGCCACGGCTGCCGAAGAATCCGAAGCAGAACTATGCCTGGACCATTGCGTTTCAACTTGCGCTGGTAGCCCGTGGCAGTCACATCAAAGTCCTGTCATGCCGAATAGGCTGGAATACTGCACTTCACGCACACAGTTTCGTATTTAACCTTCTCCTTGGGTTTTGATATTATCTTGTACTTGATGACATCCCTGAAAGGGGACAGAAGGTGGTTTTAGATGGCAAAATCATCGATTGGCAACCATACTCACTCCACATATCGATGGGTCTGCAAACCCGTAAAATGGAAACCAAACATGCCCCTCGGTCCTGTTGCTCCCAAGGGTTTCGCAAAAGTCTTCCTTTGTGACCAGCTTGTCGTTATGTAGCTTCACAGAGTTGACGCCGGACAGGATTACGTTCTTGGTTATTTCGGCTCCAAGTCCATTTAGTCCGGAGATGAGTATTTTGGCGGTACGTCGGCTGTAAATGTCATTTTAAGCATCTTCCTTTTCTTCTTCTGCCTCACCGAGCCGGTGAATGCCGGCAAACTTACCGCTTTCGCGATTCCAATCATCTTTGACTTTAGGCCGCTGGTCCTTCTTCTCTTTAAAAGGGTCTCGTATGTATTGTTACGAGTCTGCTTATACCAAGGGCGAGCCGGCTAGCTTTAGTCACCCTCAGGGCGGGATTCCTTCCCAATGCCCGCAGATCGCACAATCCCGACAAATCGGCATCTCCACCAACTAATACAAGACATCTCGGACACTACTTGACAAAATTCAAATGAACCGGGAAAAACACTTAAAGACGGAGGTTTGGCTGTTTCACCTCGACGCGCCCACCCTTCCTGTGGCCAACAGATTGTCGGTCTTGGGGTTGACCACCCATCCTGGACGTCTACGCCTGTCTAATCCATGACCAGACTAGGACCCGCTTCCCCCCTTTGAATGACTTACGCCTTCATCTTCATATCTCTTAAATTTAATTTACAATTTCTTCACGGGATTACACATACTTAAATAATACATAAATAAACAATTGATTAATAAACTTTTCTTTTGTTGCAGAGTTCGAGCGGACTGAGCCTATGGCCACGTGTAATGCGGGCAAAAGATGTCGGGATCAGATCCCAATCTAAACCTCGATGCTGTAACCAAAGGTCTCAAAAAAACGGAAATCTCGCCTACCTACCCTGTTGGAGCTCCAAGTGGTGATCGCGATGTCCTCAAGGTAAAGTGGAAATATTTTAAGCCCTCGAATGCTTAGATTGGTCCCCTTCCCTTCTCACTCTTTTTTTGTTTTCTTTCAGCCCGTCTAACCCTCGGTTGATGACCCCTCTTCGATAATTTTTTCTTATTACCTAATAATAGGACTGTAACCTTAAATAATAAATAAATAAATAAATGTTTAAAGATAATGCTGCACCCAACTCTGGGGTTAGGTTGGATGATGGCTTCGGCCGCTCAGCGATGAGCCGATGCCAGGGATTGATGGCCCCGTCCAGCTTTTTTGGCGGACTAGCGATGGCCTCCTCCGAGGTACTGCGACAATTATTTACTCCCTTTGGGGACAACAAGGAGGATCCCAGGTGCTGCCCGAACAATTGTGGGTTTTTGGGAGCTACCTGGCCTCTTGGAATGGACTCACTTTTGCGTTCAGTTGGTTGAAAATTCCTCCCCTCGGCTCGTCTTGGGATTAGGCGGCGGCGGTGACTCTGGGCCGTGACTGGCTTCCAATTCTTGCCCTGCCTCTTTTCGTCGGCCTGTGTATCTTTATCCTCAGATGGATTGCTAAAATACACAAGGATCACTACCATGCCACTATTATTTCTCTTTCACCGCCTTACTTTGGATTTAAGTAAAAGTAAAACCGAACCACTGACTCGCGTGCAGAAAATCGTCAAAAGAAATGCTTTTTTTATATTCGACCGGCGAACGATTTAAAATAGGCGTTCGTTGGGTCTTTTCTACCGCCGCCGCTTGCCTTGACTGTTTCCATGCCTGCCCTTTTCACCCCCTTTTATTGTTTCGCTATCTCGCCGTTGTGCCATTTCCTCTTGTCCCCAGGTTAATGCCCGCATCGAAGGCCATGGCCTAGTTCCCTTAGGAAGTGGGTGCGAAAGGGACTGCACCTGTTGCATCTCTTTCCTAATCCTAACTTCCCCTCTACGATCATCCAACCTTCTAAAACCTACGCCAGAGGCGCTTTCTCCCTTCCCCATCTAGCGTGAGCTGCCAACTCGCTCCGTTTCAACCTTTTTGAAGCTTGGCGCCTCGCCCCGTGCCTATCGATATAGCTAAAATGCAACACCATGCAAAGATTGCTCTGAGGCGGCCGCTAAAACAAAACGAGGAGAATATTTGCACGCATTTTTTGGTAAGTTATTTTTATTGTTTGCTTATGTTTTAACGTATCTTCCTGTAGCCGGCGAATCCCCTGTTTAATGCCGACCTTCTGCTATCCGCCCGCCCAACGTAGGCTCACACCCACTCCATTGCGGCATCCATTCTCTGGCCCCGCGACATGTACCTGTGTGTGTGTGTTTGTGATCGGTAAGTATGTATGTGTCTCCTACGTTTTCTGCAACTTATCTGCCTTCAAATCCTCAGATCCTTGGCATGGTAGATTCCAATCGTTTTGCCGCCCAGATCCTCTAACTCGTAGGCATTACTCCCCACCGGTCGCACCACTCTGCACCGCACAAATTTTGGTGCGAACTTGGCGTTAAAATTGCGCGCGAAGTTGCTTTGGACGAAGCTGCGTCTGAAGATCTCCTGCCCCGGTGTGGCGTAGAACCTTCGCGCCCGCTTGTTGTACCTCTGGCGGCTTCCCTCATAGGCTTGGTGTAGCTTCTTTTCTATCCATTCGCGGATAAGTTGGCGTTTGTCTCGTGCTTCCATCGCGACCACCTCATGCTCGGTCAGAGATTGTAGTTTGCGTGCCAACTTATAACTTGCTCCATTCAGGAACATGTGATGACCGAAGACAGCAAAGAAAGGCGTCACTCCCGTTGCCTCGTGTACCGCGTTGCGTATAGCCACCTCGATTTCTGGCAGATACACATCCCAATCTCGATGGTCTTCGGCGAGATATGTCCTGATTGCTGCCAGCACAGTACGATTCACCCGCTCGGCTGCGTTGCTTTGGGGAGAATATACGGCGGTTTTCACATGGTTGATTCCAAACGCCTGGACCATTGTCTCGAAGGCTTTGGACGTGAACTGTCTCCCGTTGTCCGAATGAATGATTTCTGGTACTCCAAACTTATAAAACACCTCATGTACCAGAAATTCTACCACCCTGCTGACACTAGCCTCGGGCATTGCTTTGAGAAAAGTGAATTTAGAGTAATGATCTACCACGACCAATACCCATGCTTGGCGTCTCTTGGATCTTGGGTATTTTCCCAGAAAATCTATATAAATTTTCTGGAACGGTCTCTCGGTGATCACCTCGGCTCCCATCTCCACCTGCATCCGATGATTCGGGGCTTTCGCTTCTTTGCACCGAATGCAGCGACGTACATAGTCCTGCACCTGCAACGTCATCTTTGGCCAATAATATTGTCTCCGGAGCAGATGGAGCGTCTTGGCCATGCCTCCGTGTGCAGCCTTCTCGTCCACATGGGCCCGTTCTATTAATCCTGCTGTAAGGGCCCTGGGAACCCAGAGTTTCCATATTGTGCCTTCGATTTGGTCCTCAAGTCTCTCGAATCCGATTCTCTTAAAGATCATGCCTCCCTTCACTCGCAAATCCGGCAACCGTTCCTTATCTGCTTCAATGTCTTTCCTCAGCTGACAATACTCCTCGGATTCGAACTCGGTCGTCTGGAATCCTAGCACCTCCTGTGGATCCACCTGCGCCTCCTCCACATATCTTGACAACGTATCCGCCACCACGTTCTCTACTCCTTTTCGGTGCTCGATTTGGAAATCGAATCCTTGCAGCTGCAACGACCATCTCGCCAATCTGCCACTCAAATCCTTTAAAGACATTAGCCACTTAAGGCTCGCGTGGTCGGTGATCACCGTAAAGGGCATGAGTTCTATGAACGGACGAAATTTTTGAATGGCCATTATTGCTGCGAGACATTCTTTCTCGGTTACCGAGTAGTTGAGTTGATGTTTATTTAACTTCGCCGAAAAAAACGCTATTGGCTTTTCGCTTTTCTCCTCATCCCTTTGAAACAAAACAGCCCCCACTCCTGCGTGCGAGGCGTCGCATTGCACATAAAAATGTCTCTGAAAATCCGCATGGACAAGCACCGGGGCCTTTGTCAACGCCGCCTTGAGTTCTTCTATTGATTTTATGGCCTCTGCGGACAATGTCAACTTTTTTCCAGGATTGCTCTTAAGGGCATCTGTTAAAGGAACGGCCAACAGAGCGAAATTTTGGATAAAACGTCTGTACCATCCCGCCATACCGAGGAAGCTTCGCAGTTCTTTTACCGAAGTGGGAACGGGAATTCGGAGTATTGCTGATACTCGATCGGGATCCATGCGTAAGGTACCGCCCCCCACAATAAACCCAAGATATTTCAGTTGCTTGAAACAAAATTGTGATTTTTGCATCCCTATTGTTAAATTGGCTCTCTTCAGACACTCCGCCACCTGTCTGAGATGATGAAGATGCGTTTGAAAGTCTGGCGAAATAATGAGCAGATCATCCAAATATACAAAAACATTTGAGCGCAACTCGGCGGGGATAACTTTATCCATCAGCCTGCACAGCCGCTGAGACGCGTTGCACAACCCAAAGGGCATCATAGTGAACTGATACAACGGCCTACCCGGGACTGTGAAGGCGGTGTATGGTTTACTGGCTTCGTCCATCTCGATTTGCCAATATGCGAATTTGAGGTCCACGCTCGAGATGTAATGGGTCTGCTCTATCCGTGAAAGGATGCCTTCGATGCAAGGCAACGGGTACGCGTCTTTGACCGTTCTTTGGTTGAGCTTTCGGGCATCGAGGCAGAAGCGATTTTTGCCTGGCCGTCGTACCACGGTAGTGCGATTGCTCCATGGACCATCACTGACCTCTATAACCCCAAGTTCTAGCATCATGTCCACTTCGGCCCATACTATTTCTTGCATGGCTGGCGAGAGTGGATAATGTCGGTCTTTTACAGGTTCTGCTCCCTCTATCAGCTTTATTGTATGCTTTTCCATCGAAGTTCTTCCCAATCCAACCTTTTCATAGGCTAAAAACTCTTCTTTTACTTTATTTAATTCGTTTACTTCGCTTTCTTTCAGATCCCACGGTTCCGGCTGAGATGTCGGCAATTCCTCTTCTATTTCGCCATAGTGGGCCATCTGAGTGGTGAACACCTCGTCTACCGATCGTATGGCCAACACGGATTCCGTCGTACCCAGGATCGAAGGCGCCAATGAGAATTCTCGCCAGAAATCCACCCCCAAATACACCTGCTGCTCCAGTCCTGGGCAAACATAAAACAGGATGTCTTTGGCGATGCCTTTGTATGACACTGGCAGTTTCACACGGCCAATGATGGAGCGATCCTCGCCCCCAGCAGTCCTGACCACCGATATGTATTTCGCCATATCTACGTTTAGCTCCTCCAGTAGTTCTCGGCTATTTCGTCCCAATACACTGACGGAGGCCCCCGTGTCCAAAAGCCCTCGGATGAGCTTTCCGCTTATGCTGACTTCGGCAAATGGACGATTGTCAGCCTCTTGGCTCCGCCTTACCGCCTCTGCCACTCGCCTCTTCGTAAACTGCCTCTGTCGAAACCTCGCTCGTGTCTTCTTTATTTTTTCGGTGAGTATTCGCATCCCTTCGATCCTTCGGTCGGAAAATATTCGATTTCTCGCCACCAAATATGCTCTCATACGCTCCTCGGCTGGTAAGAATTTTATCCTATTGCCTATATCTATTTTTAACTTATTGTTATTCTTTTCTAGTTGTTTACTGCCTACTTCGTCACGGGATTCCTTCCAGAACGCGCTTCCCCCGTCTTCATCGCGCTCCTTGATGCGTTTCCCGAGCACTCCGGACAGGTTGGACTGTAAGCTTCGGGTTTTCCGCAACGATAACAGAATACTTTGCGCTCCCTCGAGAGGCAATCTCTGAATCCGTGATTCAAATTTCCGCAATTCCAGCACCCCGCCCGTGAAGGTGGTTTGTGAATTCGGGCCTCTTCCACCCCCCTCACGACTTCTTCTGGCGCTTGAGATGCGATCGCCTCACTTACGGATGCCTTTCCTCCTGCCGGAAATCGCGTTTGCGGTGTGAAGCTGCTACGTCCTCTGCGGCCAAGACTCCTCTCCACCTCATTGCCTTCATCTCGCAATTCGTCCACTGTGTAGAGATCCATGGCGTATATGTATCGGGCGATGTTTTCCCTCAATCCCTTTTTGATGATCTTTATCAACTCTCGATCGCGTAAAGGTGTTGCCAATCTGGATGCGAGTTGCCGCATATGGTGTATGTAATCATCCACTGATTCACCGTTTAGCTGTTCCCGCTGGAGCAGCGCGTGCATCCGATCGTGCTCGGACTGGTGATCTCTAAACCGATCCATCAGCGCTTCTCGCAGCCCTTGCCAATCGCCTACACTGTACTGTCGCACGTGGATCCAGTACCATTCCAGCGCGCGGCCGGTAAGTAAAACATGAAAATTCCTTAAAATCTCACTCCATGGACAATTGTATTGCTTTTTCAGAAACTCCAGTCGGAAAACAAAGTCCTCAACCGAACTTCTTTCGGGGTCCCCAGCAAACGACACATTCCAGCGCTCAATTTTCACAAACGACCCATTACGGATCTCATTGAGATTGGCATATCTCTCCTCCGTGCGATACTGTCCCTCTCTTTGATTCTCTCTGGACCTAACGCGTGCGTCCCTGTTCCTCCAGTTCCAAACCAGCGGGTCTCTGTTAACTGGAGGACTACTGGACAACGCCTCGCTGACGGATGATCTTGGTCTCGTCATTGGTGGTCTCATCGTTACTGTCGTCTGTCTGTTTCCTTGCGACTGAGCTTTTGGCACGGCCCCTTGGTTTGGCTCTGGCATGTGAGTGGTCGGCCAGTGCAACCTACGCGGGTTCCCTAATGTTTGCCTTTGAGGATTATACGCTTCCGGCCTGTCTTCACACTTTTGGTTGGGTCGAGGTGGCTCTGCGCGGACTGGATTAAAGGTGTCCTTGAGTGACTGCAGCATCTCCTGAAAGCCATTACGTATCTCGTCTTTGATGCTGTTGCTTATGCCCATTTCCAGCGACTGTCTGTGTGTTTGTTGAGCTTGAGCGATAGCGACTTTGACGGCTTCCTCTTCTTCTGGAGTTAGAGTTTGAGCGGGGAACCCCTGCCTAATCTGCGGATTTCCGACTTGTTGCTGCAGTTCGCTTGCTTGGCGTTGCAGCTGTTCCGACCAGCGCTGCTGTTCCTCGGCTAACCGTTGCTCCGCGACCGCCTGCTCCTTTGCGGCTATTCGTTGTTGTTGCCAAGCCTGCAAGGGCGTCCTGCTAAGCCCTCCGATCATGGGTGCTGGCAGAGCTACCCCTTCTTCGGGATCCGTTTGCCACAAACTACTCTCCTCGTCTTGCGATATCGGCCCTCTTGATCTAAGCTGGTGCTCGTGCTTCGCTTTATCTTCCATGCTACTTCTCTATTATATTCTGACTAAATATACTAACTATCCCAAAAAGACTATACTTAACAAATTACCGAACAGATACTAACAATTCTTCTCTTTTTTTTTCTAGATAATTTATTCTCATACAAAATAAAGGGGGAAGGACTCCTTTCCGGCCGGTCCTGACGCTCATCCAGGTTTTTCCGCGTCATCTTCTCTAAGTGTTTCTGCTCCGGTGTGCGATGTGTCGGCTTAGCAAATCTTCGCTTTTGGCGAGGACTTCAAGCCCAGACATCCCACGGAGCCATCCTATGCTTCCTTTCTACTTCCTTATCGATAGGAGTCTTCGAGATTCTTTGGTTCCGTGGCGCTACGCAGTGGACCTCTTTAAAATGAGTTCCTCTGGGCCACCCACGGCTTTCCATGTTCGTCCATGGCCATTTTCTCTCTCGATTTCCCCATCAAAAGGAAGCATATAAAGCTTGTGGTAAGTTTTCTAACTACTTTATTCCCTATTTCGATTTCTTTTAACCTTCCTGTCCTTCACAGCGCTGAAATCGGCATAGTCCACCAGGAAATCCTCCAGTCGCCATCCAAAATTCCCTTTAACAGGTTTTTAGAGCCTTACTGGATTCTATGACTTTCTCGTTGCTTCTCCGGACACGTCAGTCAGATAAGTCACCTACAATTTACCCTACAACAATGATTCTTTGGCCTTTTGCTTCTCCATTCAGGTCCGAACCCATATCGCGCTATCATCGGCCAGCAAATGCTCCCCATGAGCCTTCGAATGGATCCTGGCCTGAATGGTCGCTACGCCTCTTGAGATGTCGTCTTCTCGGTTTATTTTTTTATATCTCCGACTGTGTATGCACCTATGCTCCCAGACCAACCCCCCAATCCTGCTGGTACGGTCACCTGTGCATAAAGCTACAACGTTTCATCGTTTGGGCGCCATATTGTTACGAGTCTGCTTATACCAAGGGCGAGCCGGCTAGCTTTAGTCACCCTCAGGGCGGGATTCCTTCCCAATGCCCGCAGATCGCACAATCCCGACAAATCGGCATCTCCACCAACTAATACAAGACATCTCGGACACTACTTGACAAAATTCAAATGAACCGGGAAAAACACTTAAAGACGGAGGTTTGGCGGTTTCACCTCGACGCGCCCACCCTTCCTGTGGCCAACAGATTGTCGGTCTTGGGGTTGACCACCCATCCTGGACGTCTACGCCTGTCTAATCCATGACCAGACTAGGACCCGCTTCCCCCCTTTGAATGACTTACGCCTTCATCTTCATATCTCTTAAATTTAATTTACAATTTCTTCACGGGATTACACATACTTAAATAATACATAAATAAACAATTGATTAATAAACTTTTCTTTTGTTGCAGAGTTCGAGCGGACTGAGCCTATGGCCACGTGTAATGCGGGCAAAAGATGTCGGGATCAGATCCCAATCTAAACCTCGATGCTGTAACCAAAGGTCTCAAAAAAACGGAAATCTCGCCTACCTACCCTGTTGGAGCTCCAAGTGGTGATCGCGATGTCCTCAAGGTAAAGTGGAAATATTTTAAGCCCTCGAATGCTTAGATTGGTCCCCTTCCCTTCTCACTCTTTTTTTGTTTTCTTTCAGCCCGTCTAACCCTCGGTTGATGACCCCTCTTCGATAATTTTTTCTTATTACCTAATAATAGGACTGTAACCTTAAATAATAAATAAATAAATAAATGTTTAAAGATAATGCTGCACCCAACTCTGGGGTTAGGTTGGATGATGGCTTCGGCCGCTCAGCGATGAGCCGATGCCAGGGATTGATGGCCCCGTCCAGCTTTTTTGGCGGACTAGCGATGGCCTCCTCCGAGGTACTGCGACAATTATTTACTCCCTTTGGGGACAACAAGGAGGATCCCAGGTGCTGCCCGAACAATTGTGGGTTTTTGGGAGCTACCTGGCCTCTTGGAATGGACTCACTTTTGCGTTCAGTTGGTTGAAAATTCCTCCCCTCGGCTCGTCTTGGGATTAGGCGGCGGCGGTGACTCTGGGCCGTGACTGGCTTCCAATTCTTGCCCTGCCTCTTTTCGTCGGCCTGTGTATCTTTATCCTCAGATGGATTGCTAAAATACACAAGGATCACTACCATGCCACTATTATTTCTCTTTCACCGCCTTACTTTGGATTTAAGTAAAAGTAAAACCGAACCACTGACTCGCGTGCAGAAAATCGTCAAAAGAAATGCTTTTTTTATATTCGACCGGCGAACGATTTAAAATAGGCGTTCGTTGGGTCTTTTCTACCGCCGCCGCTTGCCTTGACTGTTTCCATGCCTGCCCTTTTCACCCCCTTTTATTGTTTCGCTATCTCGCCGTTGTGCCATTTCCTCTTGTCCCCAGGTTAATGCCCGCATCGAAGGCCATGGCCTAGTTCCCTTAGGAAGTGGGTGCGAAAGGGACTGCACCTGTTGCATCTCTTTCCTAATCCTAACTTCCCCTCTACGATCATCCAACCTTCTAAAACCTACGCCAGAGGCGCTTTCTCCCTTCCCCATCTAGCGTGAGCTGCCAACTCGCTCCGTTTCAACCTTTTTGAAGCTTGGCGCCTCGCCCCGTGCCTATCGATATAGCTAAAATGCAACAGTATTCTAAATTGCATTAAATAAATAATTGTTTCATTATTCAGACTTGAAATCCAGAATATAAACAAACAAGAGAACGGTCACAATCAAAACGAAATCAAATCTAAATCAAATTAAAATCGGCTTCAAAGCTGATTTCGTTAAATCTTTTAGTAGTATCATTACTTCCTCACTTTTTCTGGGCCCACTGGACGTTTTGTATGGAGCAGCTGTGAACAGCGGGTACCTAACATAACGGGAACACACAATTTTCAAATACGGCCAACAAATTTAATGTTTTGTTTATGTAAAATTATTATGGATAAAAATATGGACAAACAGATAGTGTTCAAAACAAAAAGGAACCAGGGATCCACCCGAAATAAAAATATTAATTCAAAACGCGTAAACAACTGAAATATTCAATTAAATTTGGGAACGCAGACGCCACACAACCGGCTGTAGCGATAAGAAATGATCGAACTGGCCATCTATCGATAACTAAAGCAGCACGTTAAACAACTTGAATTTTAAATTCGAATGAAAGTTCTGAAGAGATGACCAACCTCCGCATATGTAGAGGTGACGATTATATTTTGGCTAGAGACTATACATATGTAACCAGAACTAGTTCACGACGGTGTGGGTCACAGCTGTATGTTAAATGAAAAAACAAAAAGTGGCCTGCTTTTGGGGTTGTGGGAAAAAGACGCGTTAGGCGATTTTCATGCAGATTTCGGGCTGTTGTTGTGTTGTCCAGAAAGGCGCGTCTCCCCGCTACCTAAAATAGAATGTTAGAAGATGCGCATGCGCAGCCGCAGATTGCTATCAATTGTTCTATCGCTAGCCGTCATTCTATTGCTGTGCTTTAGCTACATCACCAATCATCTGCATGAGACTTCGACCGAAGAATCCGATGAGTTCCTGGTGCATCTGCCAGAGAGCGACACCACAACAGCAGTAGCTGTGCCTGCGGCTGCGGGAGCAGCGCCTTTACTTGTAGCACCCAATCCTGACCAGCCGCCCGGGGCCTTGCTTAATTTGACCAACTTTAATTATCTGCTGACCAGCCAGGTGTGCCGCCGGGCTGACAAAGAACTGCTAGGTGAGTAACCACCGCGTCTAGCCACACACTTATCTCTTACGACGTCTCTGCCCTTTTTTTTAGCCATCCTTATAGTCACCTCCTATGCGGGCCATGATTCGTTGCGTGCCGCCCATCGTCAGGCGATATCCCAAAGCAAGCTGGCCGAGATGGGCTTACAGCGTGTCTTCCTGCTGGCCGCTTTGCCTGCACGCGAACACTTCATCACCCAGGCGCAACTGTTGAGCGAGCAGACGCGGTTCGGTGACCTACTGCAGGGCAACTTTCTCGAGGATTACCGAAATCTGAGCTACAAACATGTCATGGGTTTGCGCTGGGCAGCCCAGGAGTGTGAACGGCATTCCAAGTTCATTATCAAACTGGATGACGACATAATTTACGATGTATTCCATCTGCGGCGCTATCTGGAATCCCTAGAGGTGGCTCAACCCACGCTGGTCGCGTCCAACTCTCTGCTGGCCGGATATGTGCTGGACGCTAAGCCACCTATACGCCTAAGGGCCAACAAGTGGTATGTGACGCGACAAGAGTATCCGCCCGCCATGTATCCGGCTTATCTGTCCGGCTGGTTGTACATCACCAATGTGCCCACAGCCGCTCGCCTAGTGGCCGAGGCCGAACGTTTGCCCATATTCTGGATCGATGACACCTGGCTGACAGGTGTGGTGCGCACACGTCTGGGTATACCCTTGGAGCGGCATAACGATTGGTTTTCGCCGAATTCGGAAAATCTTGACTGTTGCGTTCGAGATTTGAAAATGCATAGCTTTGAGTGCGAATACTCGGTGGGACCGAATGGAGCCGATGCCAAGCTGCTCATTGAGTTTCTGCACAATGTGGAGAAATGTTATTTCGATGAGTGTATCAAACGGCCGGCGGGAAAGTCGCTAAAAGAGACGTGCGTGGCAGCGGTCAAGTCGCTGGTGCCAGAGCACGGAATGGGTCAGGTGCAAGCGATAAGGCTCAGATGACCGCCGATAAGCTCACTCCCCAATTAGGTTAAGGCTTCTGCTAGGCTAAGTTAACCAACCAATCCTCCTTCAGCGTGCAAGAAGACAGGGAAACAAGATCAGAGAACTAAAATCCGTGAGTAAGAAACTAATTCTGTTCGGAACCAGACTAGGAAACAAAAATGTTTATTGAGGTATTTCTTAGAGCAAAGGAAATATGTTGCCTCAGGGTTATATGTTCCATAGAATTTGTACCTCAGGCTCATGATACAAAAAATAGAAGGAAGAGCAATTTAACATTTTTTAAGAAGTATGATTCGATAACCAAAATGAAAATGAATTGAAATTATATTTATCAACAATTAAACTAAATCAAGTTAAAACTTAAAAATTCAAATTTCCAACCTAAGACTAATCTGCCAAATGACGTCACAGACTCACAGAGTTATGCGCATACGAAATGGAGCAAGTGTTTGCACTACCTTGTATTCATTGTATCATGCCTCAGGCTGGACCAGTATGAGCTTCTTCGCTTCTCCTTTCATGAATCCTCATACAGTACTTTGAAAATGTTTTGCCAAACAAAAATTTCGTCAAATATGTTGAATGATGCTTCCATTAGCCACTACGGTTTAAAAGAAATACTTTTGTATACCATTGTAGAGGGCATATGAAAATTGTCCAGATGTTTGTAACGCATAGAAGAAAGCATCTCCGAACACATAAAGTATATATATTCTTGATCAGTATGACGAGCTGAGTTGATATAGCCATGTCCGTGTGTTTCTATGCTATTTCCTCCGTCAGTTTTAAAGCTATCTTAACCAAACTTTGCACGAAGTCTTTTGGTACAAATACTCTGCACATTTGTCGAACAGGCCGGATCGGATGACTATAGCATATAGATGCCATAGGAACGATCGGTAAAAAAACTAGCTTTAGTGAGAAAATCTTTTTTGTTTTCAATGCAAACGCCCCCAAACCTCTGATTTATCAGTTTTCTTTGCTTTCACATAATTCCACCAAGTATGATGAAAATC
Organism: Lordiphosa magnipectinata; assembly: GCA_037044535.1. Lineage (NCBI taxonomy): Eukaryota > Metazoa > Arthropoda > Insecta > Diptera > Drosophilidae > Lordiphosa > Lordiphosa magnipectinata. Next base: position 2,495 of record JBAMBO010003303.1, on the reverse strand, counting down.
TGAAAATTATATAGTATAGCTGCCATAGAAAAGATAGGCCTGAAAAAAGTAAGAAAGCAAATCATTTTTTTTTAACGCTATCGGTCCTCAACTTGTTACTAATCATTATTATATGATACCACACAATTCTGCCAAGTTTGATTCAAATCGTATGACTATAGCGTATAGCTGCCATAGGAACGATCAGTCGAAAAAGTAGTTCTGGTGAGGAAAACTTTTTTGTTTTCAGTGGTAGCGGCTTTATGCTTCCCAGTTGTGAATATTATCAGCTTGGTCAAAATTAGATGAATATATAGTATAGTTGCCATATAACAAACTAGCAAGCAAATGATCAAAGTAGTGGCGTCATCTATTGCTGAGTTTGGGAAACAACTCATCTAAGAATGTTCGACGAAAATCATTTAATTCCTTAATTTATATAAACTATTCAAGCTGCAAGGGTATATAAACTTCGGTCGAGCCGAAATTAGCTTTCCTCTATTTTTTATACTCTGTACCGAAGGTACATAGAGTATATTAAGTTTGTCCAAAAGTATGTAACAGGGAGAAGGAATCATTTCCGACCCTATAAAGTATATATATTCTTGATCAGCATCAACAGCCGAGTCGATATAGCCATGTCCGTCTGTCTGTCTGTCTGTCTGTCCGTCTGTATGAATGCACAGATCTCAGAGATGGTAAGAGATAAAGGTTTGACTTGTTTGGGACATTTACTTCTTATACTTGCAGGCAGATCAAGTTTATTTTTAATTTTTGCCACGCCCCTTCCTGCCCCCGCAAAATGGAAAAAACGTAATATCTCTCACAGTTTTGCAGATAGATGGTTCGTTCCTTTTAAAGATATTTAGTAATCAAGATTATTTATCGATTTGCCGAAGGAATGATAAAAATGGGATGAACGATAGTCGAGTTATAGGAAAAAAAAACAATTATGATAGGTAGCACCGGCCGCAACGGCGATGGGCAGCACTTCACACACTTTATGGCTGTTTTGCCACTTAGAGTGGCTTCTAACTTAAATTGATTAGAACTTTGGGGAGTACAGATTATGTTATAGTCGGGCTTGACCGAATTTCTTTCTTGTTTTCGAATCAATTTAGGCTGCTATCTTATATGACCGTGAGCGGTCTTAATTCATTTGTAATATGAATTAAGGTCGCGCGGTCTATTTTCATTCTGAAAAAGCACCCTAAATTCAATTTGCAGAATGAATATATGTAAATGTAAATGTAATGTTGAAAAAAATGTAAAATTAACATTTGTTGTATGGTATTTGAACCTGAGTCAATGAGGCAAGGTGCTTATACTTGCAGTTTGTAAAAAATCTTGAAACATGCATCTTAAACTATATGGTAATTCTGCAATTGCTTGTACTGCTATTTTGATGAGAGATATTCCCGTTACAAATGTAATGTATGACTGCAATCAAAGCAACTCATAAAGCCTTCAAAGTCAAAACGAATTGAATGAGTTCTGACACTCACTCCAATGAATTTGAATGAATGTGAATGCTAGTAGAGTGTCAAATTTACAACATTCAATGGACGAGGGCCCGAATTGAATTAAAAATAGAGTGAGGGTCGAATATATTCAGAAAATAAATCGGTTTTTTCAAGGTTAAAAAATGGGAGGGGAACAAATTACGAAGGTAAATTTATTCTGTATCAAAATTAAATGAAACAATTTTAAAAAATTGTATTGTTTTTATAATTTAATGTTGTTATGAAGAGACATTATTTTATTAACATTGTCAGGGTTGGTAGCAATATTTAGTACAAAGTCTTTCAGTTATTAAATTTCATACATCTTGAAATGCTCTTTCCGAATCCGCGCTGGTTGCAGAGGTATACAAAAAATTTAGCAACTTGCATTGTAGAAAAGCGGATAAATATTTTTTATGGGAATGCCACCAAGCGAGGCAATCATAATCATCGCTAAGCAAAACATTTGTATTTGGCAAATGTTCCTTCGGAAAGGTTAATTGGCACATAATGCCTCTGATAGTGACACTGCTATTTTTTCAATTATATGCAGAGCTCGCAAAAAACTGTTAACACTATCAGCGTGTCACCAAAAAACTGTTCTTTTACAGACACAACGAAAAGAGGTTGCAAAAAGACACTTTCAATTCGGTTTTGTTCAATAGCTGTTTTCGCTCAACCACAGAGCGCTTTTTCTTTTCTGGTTTGCTCATGTCTTTCACTGACCGTTTTACCGAGAGCCGACTTCCAAAGTGTCTTCTACAAATGTAAGCGTGTTTGTGACTGGGATCCTCTCAGTTGTTATTGACAGACCGTCTCGTTTGTTTTGATCAACCGAAAATGCTCAACAGGAAACACATGAGTTGGGAAAAAAAGTGTTTTGCTCAGTGTCAGTGGGGTGATCGCACTGAAAAAACTGTTGAGGGTTATTTGCGAGCTCTGATTATATGATATTATTAAAATATTGTAAATTAATAATGATAAAAAAATTTTAAAAAATATTTTTGTTCAATT
>JBAMBO010003302.1:0-19812 GCA_037044535.1 Lordiphosa magnipectinata | reverse complement strand
GTCAATCAGAAACTTCTCTTACATTAACGAAAGCTCTTAGTTTTTTTAGGGCTTACATTACAGATCTTTTCCAACAAGTCAGTTACAATTTGGTATTTGCTGTATATTCTCTGTGGTTCCGCAGGGACCTTTAAAATTGTATATTATCATTAATGGCCGGGGTGGTCCATTTAAAAATTGGAATACAATTTTTGGTGGCATTTTGATTGATTTTATTGGTCACAATATTGGTTTCAACCATTTAAGCACATAAATAAACAAACAAATAAGATCCTTTCAGTCTCGTAGCTCTAACTCGACTGCCACATATCATACATTTGTTTTACTAGAACAGTCCCTACGCCTACTAGCAAAGTTGTACAATTGACTCTTGAACTGATCGTTCCTATGGCAGCTACAAGAAGTAGTCATCGGATCCGGGCGGTTCCGACATATTAGCAGCGTGCAGCTAAAAGAAGACTCTGTGCAAAATTTCAGCTCGATAGCTACAAAACTGAGGAACTAGTTTGAGTAGAAACAGACAGACGGACAGACAGACGGACGCACAAAGGTTAATCGACTCAGCTCGTCGCCCTGATCAAGAATATATTATATATAGTTTATGGGGTCGGAAATGAATATTTCTATGCGTTGCAAACTTTTGGGCAAAATTATAATACCCTTTGAAAGGGTATAAAAAAGGGCGCGATATTTTTCAAAGGTTGAACATTTATTGGAAAGGTTGGTTCATGTCATTTATTTATGAAAAACAATTTCGGTCAAATGACCACCACGACTGACTTGGCAGTAGCCCATTCGATCGACCCACGTATATCAGCAATAGCAACTCGAATCTCGTTCTTCAACTCATCAATTGTATCAGGATTGTTTGCATAACATTTGTCCTTGACCGCTCTCCAAAGATAATAGTCTAACGGTGTCAGATCACAGCTTCTTGGCGGCCAATTCACATCTCCATATTTGCTGATTATTCGATTTTCGAAGATAGGGCGCAGAAGATTGATTGTGGCGTGCGCTGTGTGGCACGTAGCGCCGTCTTGTTGAAACCAAATATCGTCCAAGTCTTCCGCTTCAATTTCCTCGAACAGCCAATCACCTATTATTCACCACTCACGGTCACGGTGGCTCCTTCTTCATTTTCAAAGAAAAATGGACCAATGATGCCTCGTGACCAAAATCCGCACCAAACAGTGACACGTGGTGGGTGCATTGGCTTTTCGACGACGATATGCGGATTTTCTGTTCCCCAGATGCGACAATTTTTTTTATTAACATAACCACCGAGGTGGAAATGTGCTTCATCCGAAAAGATGATTTTTCGGAAAAATTCACCATCTAGACGATTCGGATGATCAATTGGCTTTAGCTGCTGCACCAATTGAACTTTGTATGGCAAGGTCTTTATCAAAGAAGAGCGCGAAATGTCCAATTGTTAAGATCGATGGCGAGTTGAAGTCGATGGGTGTTCACGCACATTTTCAGCAAGCGCAGCAATGTTTTCGGTCGAACGCACCGGACGAGTACGTAAACGGGTTGGTTTATCCACCAACATTCCAGTTTCACAAACTCGCTTCACGAATTGATCCACAAAATGAGTTTTTGGAACATTTTTTTTTTTAAATGTTTTTTTCAAATTTCGCACAGTTTGAGTCGAGAACTCACCACTTTGGAAATTTGTTTTTAATATTTCCCAACTTTCTTCAAGCAAATAGCGACCCATTTCGAAAATGTCAAAGCTTTTACTAAATACACTGTGACACATTTTTGAACTCAAAAAAGTTGATAGCGTTGAGACCAATAATTATGAAAGGGAGTGATGGTAGTATAAAAACGCTGTCTTGATTTGGTCTGATTAACTGCCGTTTTCTTTTTATTGTAGGAATAACGATTCCATATCTCGTGAATTATTCTGAATTTTGCTTTTATATCTTAACAAAAGTTGTTGCTCTTGGCTTGGCCTACAAAACATTTCTTTGTAGCAAATCAAAAAAATGATATATTCATACTCAAAATTACAAACGTTTCTCAAAAAAAACAAATTTTGACCACTTTTCTAGAGTTTTTCAACTTCATCTTGAAACCCGTTTCCAATTTGGGCAAGTAATACAGCACAAAGTTGTAGCTTAGACCAAAATAAACAAACCGTTAGAACCAACCAACTTCATTTAGTTACTCTTTCATGTAGTTATAGGCCCACAAGCACGTCCAACTGTCATAAAAACTCGAAAAAACGAACATTTTCGGTAAAAAAGTAATAATATTACATTTTTTTTAATTACAGTTTTTAAGTTATGTTTTCTTACTATTTTCTTGATTTAATACAAAACAATCGAAATTTTTGACTGTGTCGGCCAATTGGTACCAAAAACTGTAATTTTGCAAGGAGGGGAAACATGATGATTTTTAGACATTTTTGTAATTTTGAGTATATAGAAGTGACTTTTTTCACTTGCTACTTAAGAATGTTTTGTAAGCTAAGCCAAGAGTAAGAGACTTCTTCTAAGACGTCAAAACGAAATTCCAAATAGTTTACGAGTTATGGAGTTGCGAATTCCAATCAGATGCTGAAAACTTCAAAGTGCAATAAAAAGAAAACGGCAGCTGACCAGACCAAACCCAGCGAAGGTTTTTGTACTACCATTATGCTCTTTCAGAATTTTTTGTTCCCGACTCTATCAACTTTTTAGTGTTGCACAGTGATATTATAGCCTATTTCCACTGGCTTCATTTCTTATCATTTTCATTTCTAAAAATGATGCTGTTTCCATTGACAAATCTTCATCATTTTGATATTCGCAATGCCACGTTGACAAAAACAGCTGAATGGTTTGATTTAAACAACAGGCGCCACTTTCAAACTCACGGGGAGTTTTTGCAATATTTACCCAAACAAAGACATACCCGGCAGGAAAGCAATTACCCTGGGCGAACGCATTGTTAACGCCCTGAATAATCAGCAGAAAGCTAAATACACAACTTATGTTGACTTAATTATATTAGAAACAAAATTGCGCCTTATTTTTAAATTCAAATCAATAGTTTATTGGTGATGACACTTTCTATTTCCAGAGAGTAACGAGTAGTGCCACAGAGTAGCGAGTACTTTTTAAAAAAAAACCAAATTCCTTCGTGGGGAATGCCATCATTTTTGAGAAATGAAGGAAATGAAGGGCAAAATGCAACAACAATTTGTGTGGAAGAAATGATATCATTTTCTTCATTTCTTGTCATTTCAAGAAATGAAGCTTCATTTCTTTGGTGGAAATAGGCTATTAGTCGCATTCCAAATGACATTTGCCGTTTTTAAAGACAAATTATGAATAGTTCGAATTCCAAACACTAGATGGATCACGCTGTATTTAAGCGTCAGGTGTATACCTATTGTATTGTAATTTTGTATATATTGGGTAAAACGTGCAACGAGCCAGGGTTCGAACCAACACCAAAACCCAAAAACCTTCAACCTCAAATTTCCGAACCATAACCATAACCGTTGGTAAATTTTGGTTCGAACCTGCAAACCTGAGGTTCCTTAAAATTTTTTGGGTTTGCATACATATGGAAATCACAATTTGAAAGATTATTAGGAAGGTCATTTATATAAATAGAAAAGAGAAAATAACCTAACCCTGATGAACACCTCGCCTAATGGGTAGGATCTTTGACGTTAACTGTCTTTTACTGTCTTTCTAGTAGTTTCTAGTAGTTTTAATCCCGTTGACCAGAGATTGTACAGGGTCTTTAAGTTTGTGAGTAATATTTCACGGTCTACAGTATCAAATGCTTTGCTGTAATCCAACAGCGTAAGAAAAGCACTTTTGCACTTTTTTTTTGTCATGTGGAGTAAAAACTATAACAATCATATTTGATTTTACTATGCAATTTTTGTATAAAAATCAATTAACATGCACTTTGATAAAAACACAGTTTCATGTCCTCATGTTTTAAGCCAGATGATAGATTTAATTCAATACAAGTAGCATCTTAGATGCTATGCCAGAAGCGCGTGCAATGGACCAAGGCTTTTGTGACGGCACTCCAATCATGTTTAGTCCAAGGGCCCCGAGTTTGAATATGTGATATAATTTGTTACTTTTTAGAACCCAACTGTTGGTGGGTCTCTATAGCATTTTAAATCCAATGGTATTACTGCTCTGGATTCGGAGTGAAATAAAATTGGTTACAAAAAGAAATTAAACAAATTTTTTAATATTTTTAATATTTTCATATTTTCACATACTTAAATTAAAGTGTACACTCTCTTTTTTTTACGAATTCAAGATTTAACGCTGAATGAATGATAAAAATGTTAAAGTTAAAGTGTTAATTTTAAAATTTCAAATCATTTCTCCCTCTGTGTATGTATGTGAAAGCAAATAATATTGCTAGTTGAAGAATTTAGACACGCTGACATGAAAATTTTGTTTCTTTAGAATTACAAAGACCTCCGGATGGGCCCAGATATATCGCCGTTAGCCTCTCCTTACAGTTATATAATTTAAAGTCAAACAATGTGCATAAATGAAGTTTATTTCAATTCAAATTCCATCTCTGATTTGTCCATATCAAATATCTCTAAAAACAATCTGTTATCTAATGAAACAAAATATGATTCCAAAAGTGTTCACTTCAATAAATTTTTACTGACATTTGATGAGAATTTGCATTTACTATAAAAATGAAACAACTAAAATTCAAATAGTTTTTTTTCCACTAGAAATTGTGAGCAGATTTGGAGGCAGAAAAAAACGTTTACAAAATCAAATCTGTGCTCTATCTCAAAATACAAATATATATGAGAGTGTCAATTGAAATAGAAAACCGCGTGTTACACGCAATCGGAGGTGTCAAAGCGACGGCGTAGAAATGGAGGCGAGAGCGACAAAAGTGCGGCGGCTTTTGGTGTTGGCAAAAAGTGTTGCATATCGCAAGGGGAGTTGGCCAGTGTGTGATAGGCTCATGTGTGTGTGTGCGTGCGTGTGTGGGTGGGAGCGTTAGTTGGTTTTGTTGTTTTAGGTGCCCACTTCCTCTGCCCCTCGCCTGTGTAGGTGGGTAGGCAAAAAAAGAATTGGACGTAGAAAAATTACCAACAGAGACAGACACACGCATGCACACACACACACACACACATACATTCAGCGGGCTGATGAAGATGACCAGACCCATGGACATGAACACGAACGGAAGTCCTCTCTAACCAACATGCCAGCCAGCCAAAAGCAGCACGCAGCAAAAAAAATGCAGAAAAAAGGAAGAAAATTTTCGAAAAAAATTGGTACAGCGCAGCAGCAAAAATGCTATTTCTCTCTCTCTCTCTCTCTCACACTCTCCTGCACACCCATACACACTCAGTTACTCTTTTCTCATGCTCTCAGCGAAAACGAAAAAATTTTTTTGCTAGTGAGAAAAAAAATCAAAACAAATTTTTTAACCCCTTCACAGCAGCTGCGGCGTCGACTGAACTGAAGTTTCTGCTGTTTGGTGGGTGGGCGCAACTTCTATGCAAAAAGTTCAGGAAAAAAGTGCAAAAAATTAGGCGGAAAACGTAAAAAATTCTTTTTTGCAATTGCTGGACCAGACTCAACCCCAACCCCACACCCCTCAGCACACCAAAACGCGCTTTCCACATTGTAGCAACCTTTGAATTCCACTTCCTCCCACTCTGCCGGAGCAAACACCAACTTCCCTGCATTTTTTCCTTTTTTATTTTTTTTTTTTGTATTTCTGCCTTCACATCTTTTTTAGTTCTGTTCTGTCTGCTTCTATTGATTTTTTTTCAAATAGAAAATTATATATTTTTTTTTTGTTAATTTTTGGCTGTCTCTTTGTCGCCAACTCTTTTGAGGTTAGAATTTGTTGTACTTTTTGTTTGGCTGCAACTTTTGCGGCAATTACTTTAAAAATTGAAGTTGGCCAGCGGTTTTCGCGGTTTTCCATTTCGAATTCCGTGACTGGCCCCATTAGTCAGCCGCAGCCGCCGCTACAGCTTTAGCTTCGATTCCAATCCCCGTCAAAGTCGCAGTCGGAGTCCCATGTTCTGTTGCTCTTGTTTCGCTTCGCATTTCAATTTTCACTTTTTTTTTTTTTAGTCTTTGTTGTTGCTTGGCTGTCGGTTTGGCGTCACGTTGACGTTTTTTCTCTCTAATTGAAGCATAAGTATTAATTGCAATGCTTTGTTTTGAAGCGTGCTGTGGTTTAGGGTTTCCACTTTTTTTTCTTCTCTTTGTTACTGCCTTTGAGTTGGAAACTGGTTTCGTATACTAAATACTGCGCTTAATTTGTTAAGCATAGTTTATTAATTTAATTTTTTTTTTATAAAAACCTGACTAAAGTTAAGCAAGACTAAAACTTTAAGGAAACAAACCAGGGTGAACCAAATAGTTTCGCTACAAAGTGGAACATTGAAATGCGAAGACAACATTTGAATAACAATCGTTTATTTGGCATTTAGTTAGGAAACAGATTGGGCACCGATATTTTTATGAATTATAGATATACAGCTGTACTAGCATAGTATAGTCGCACTTCGCTGCGCTGCCATCAGTATAGCCTTCATCCATATAGTCTTTAGCTCATAAAGCCGATGTCAGTATCAGTTTGAAGTCGATGTCTTCTCGAAGTCTTGAACCCACACCCGCCCAACTTTTTCCGACTTTACTTATATGCTTTCCAAAATTGCAGCATAGTTTTTCCATATGTTTGCCCTGAAGAGATTACAAACGGAATTTTATTCAAATCGGCTAGAAAACAACGATTGGACTTTTCAAAGACATTTGAACAGTGCAACTTTTCTGCTGAGCACAACACAAAACGAACATAAATATGCTGCTATCTGCTGGCGTTTGAATAAGATAAGATAATACACTCCCAAAAAAGGAGGGTCCCGCGATGTTAGATTGTTTAATGCATTGCACGGGTCTGAGACAAAAATACATAAAAAGGGAGAATATAATAAACCATTCACTCGCACCATATATGCGTTTTATTCAGGACTTGAACCGACTTTACTAGTGGGTTTTCATAAACGTACCAATGGAATTTAATTTAGATAGGCTAGACATTGACAATTCGCCTTGAACCCTCCCCCAAACCCCTTTTTCCTACCTTGGGGGTGAGTTTCCCACACTGGAAGTATTAAAAATAACGTTTGACACTTAACCCACTAAGCCCGCAACACATTTTCCCCCGTTCGGGGTGAATTTTCCAAAATCTGAAAATAATATCACAAATAGATTCAAATTCTATCCTTACAAACCGAATTTTAAGTCAATCGGATGCAGAGATTAAAACTGTAACCGAAACCGTAATCTTTATCCGCTAAAAACACTTACAAATTTTGAACCGAAACCGTAAACGTAACCGAAAACAAATTATTCTTATAACTGTAACCCTAATACCTTTATTAACATAATTGGTTACCAGTACCTAAACAGAAACAAATTTAAGGGCTATTTTCGGTTTTTCCTCTACTAGTAAACATTTTGATATACGTTAATTTGTTTGATGAGCAAATAAAAGAAGGTAAAGATTTTAGTTAGCTGCGTTGTCTCTTTCTCTTTCCTCATGTTTTCCTTAATTGTTATGCCAAATTGTTTGTATAACAAGTGAGAAAGTCGGTCAAGCCCGACTATAAGATACTCTGTACCAGTTTACGCCGTCGCTCGCATTTGCTCGCTCGTTATACGTGTTATACATTGTTTTACGCGTTCTATGCGTTAAACGCTGTTATACGCTTATCTCTAAGTTTCTCTCTCTCTCTCCCCCCTAAAGATTGTGTTTGTTTGAATACAGTCTGTGTACCTTTGGTACAGAGTATAAAAACGTAAGTATTCACACATAATGTTGTTGTTTGCGCGATCGCCTTATTGAAGTTACCCCCTTCCTCTAAATGTGAATGAAAAAGAAAGCCCTTAAACATGCATGTGCTTGTATATAAATGTGACAGATAAATGTTTCTGGCACATTCTTTTTGTTTCGTTAGTCTTTATGCTGGGAATACATTGCGTCATAAAGTGTCACATTCACTGTTACAGCTCAAAATTTCCAAAGCATTAAGTACTTTTACTGATTAAATGATATTAGAAATGGAGAACCTTTGACTGCATGATTTGTCAAAATTATACTTTATACCAATAACCGCAACCGTAGCCGCAACCGAAACCCGAAACAGAATAAGGTTAATAAGCGTAACCCGTAACATAACCCTTATCCTACAATAGTGTTGAGTTATTCATGAGTGAGTGAACAAAATTTAATTGTTCTTTAAACTGAACAAGTTAACATCTTTTTCAATTGTTCATTTTTGGCTCAGCGAGTCTTGTTTAGTCCATTTTGTTTAATCTATCTTGTTCAGTCTGTCTTGCTCTGAGTTGTTCTTGGGTTTTTCTAAGAGCTGATCAGTCTCTTTTGCTCGGAGAGTTGTTCTGTATCTCTTCCTCTGTGAATGGTTCTGTCTGCCTAGCTCTGTGAATTGTTCTGTAAGACTTGCTCGGAGAGTTGTTCTGTATTTTTTGCTCTCTGAATTGTTCTGTTTGCCTTGCTCTGTGCATTGTTCTGTGTGCCTTGCTCTGTATCTCTTGCTCAGTGAATTTTTCTGTCTGACTTTCTCTGTGAATTGTTCTGTTTGTCTTGCTCTATGAGCTCTTCTGTATCTCTTGCTCAGTGAATTGTTCTGTCTGCCTTTCTCTGTGAATTGTTGTTTGTCTTGCTCTATAAGCTGTTCTGTCTATGTATGGTTCTGTGGGCTGTACCATGATACAACTATATCAGGTATGGCGATCAGCCAAATTTTGAATTTGAATTTGAATTAAGCGTTTTTGCTAAGAGTGCGAGAGAGAGAGAGCGAGAGAGCGAGTGCAAACGACGCACATTTACATAAATTAGGTACATATGTATGTAGAACAAAAAAGCCATTCAGAATCAACAAAAACAATAAAACGATCAGTGCTACAGAAACCCAGCGCTTTGAAATCACGACGGCAAGACAAAAATATTCGTTCGCTCACACAACCTTCCGCCATAGACCTATTTAAAACAAGTGAACAAGAACAAGTAAACAACAAAACAAGAGCAACTGAACAAGTGAACAACAGAACAAGTGAACAACTGAACAAGTGAACAACTAAACAAGTGAGCAATTTGAGCAATTTGAGTCACTTTGAAAAAAGAACAAGTTAACATGTTCAAAGAAATGAACAACCTGTACCCAAAACTATCCCACAACCGTAACATAACCTTTACCGGAAAAAAGTGATCGGTAAAGTAATTTTTTTTCCATGCAGAATTTTCCGGGAATTTTTGAAGCCACTATTCTGCCACTCCATCCATTCAACGTTTAGCTCCAGTCCAAGTTAAAATTTATACTTAAATCGTATAGACTTTTCGCCCATTCTACCCCTTTCCTTAGCAGTATTTTTGAGATTCGGTTTCGTGACTAATTAGATGTATATATCAAAGTTGCTGATGTGAGCAGGGGTATTTCCGGTTTCCATTTAGATGAAATACCTGGGGGTACACTTCACCAGAAAATTTTCTTCATGAAGATATTTTGCATCCTGTCAACTTTTTTGAAGTTGGGCGATCCCCAATACTTGCACCCCAAAGCTTTGTACCGATTTGCTGATCGGCTAAGGGGCTGGTATAGCTTTCATTTAGCTCCTAGTGCAACATCTGTGTTTTGTATTGTATCAAAATTGCACACCAATCGGAAGACCAAAAACTTTTTTTAACTAATTCATTCAAAGTTAACAAATGCATTAATGAAAATATGAAAAACATACTTGAACTGTTATCCTTTTTTTGCCACAGATATATTGCTACCCAAAACACTGAAACTCAAGTTCATAGTTTAAACAAATTCTGAGATATCGCTCTGATTCACTTAAGAACTAGAACAAGTGGGTTCGGAGTTAATATTGAACCATTAAAGAATCTAACTTGAAATCACCTACCTTAATAGTTCTGTGTTATGACTCTGAACCATTTTTATCCGGAAAGTTGGAAGCCGGTCTCAAGCCGGAAAAATATGTAACTTCATTTTATAAAGCTACACTCTAATTAGATAAAATGCTTTCCTAGATTTTGCTCCGAACGGCTCTTAATTTTCTCACAAGAGAAAGGGACCCACAGCTTAACGCCGAATCCGAACGGCAAAGTTTGAGAAGCTTTTTTATGGCTAGTTACTTCACAGCCGGATGTGTAAAAATTTGTTTCTAAGGAAAGAAAAAAACTTTTTATTTGATGTTCCGAAGCGGGATTGAATCCACGCCTCCCGCACTGCAGGCTCACACACTACTCGCTGCACCACACCCGGCCAAACCAAATTTAAAATTTGTTGCTTACATCATACCTGAGGCTTCACAACTTTTAAATCTGCTCAAACTTCATTTTAAGAAAGAACCCACCAAATTTCAAATTTAAAGCTTTCATAAAACATCCGAAATGGCTCTTTACCACTTTTTTAAACTGATTCAACATTAAGCATTACAATGGAATTTTCAATTTTTCAATTCATTTCAATTTTCCTGTAGTATTGAACTGGGCCATTGAGCTGTACAAGCTTGACTACTGGCTAGCTTGAGCAGTCTAGTCACGCTGGGCTGGGTGGAACTGTGAAACAAATAAAATGTAAATTAAATTATGAGTGGCCAATGCCAAGTTAAAAAGTTCTAGTCATGGTCACACCAGGGCTGATGCAATGCCGTGCCACTGCTAGTGCCTCGTTAAGAGAAACATTGATAGACCACGCTGCTCGCACGGTCTAGTCACGAACTTAGTAGAACTGATGAAATGGCATGCCTCTCTATGCATTGAAATGCATTAAAAGATAAATCAAAAATGAAATAGCCAGAAGTGTATGTACTAAGGTTGAAGTAAAAATATATTTATACTTAATGAGCCAATTGGGTCTTGGAAGAAATTATCGCCGGCACCAAAAATTTTACTATATATAATCTTCAACAGCATAACAAGCTGAGTAGATATTGGCATGAGGCATAGATGGTCAGCAGGCACACATTCATCGCTTTAGGTAACATGGATTAATCAAAAATATGTCTTCTATTTTACCGCCAAAAAATGCAAACAAACGCTAAGAAAAGCCCCATTCGAGGGCGGAGTCATACATGAATTTTAGCTTTGAAAAAGCTTATCTCGAAAGATAGCTTAAACATCTGGCGAATTTGTATGGCAACAGGGAGAAGGAATCATTTCCGACCCTATAAAGTATATATATTCTTGATCAGCATCAACAGTCGAGTCGATATAGCCATGTCCTGACAGACGTCAGTCCGCATGAACAAACAGATCTCAGAGATGGGAAGAGATAAAGGTTTGACATATATGGGACATATACCTCTTATACTTGCAGGCAAATCAAGTTTATTTTCAATTTTTGCCACGCCCCCGCAATTTGGAAAATACGTCATATCTCCCACTCAGAGAAAAAGTAGAGAATTTCACTCATGAATCAAGAGCATTCGTTCTCAAAAGTACAGTAAGATTGAAAATTCTTGATCCAAGAGCAAATTTCTTCATCCAAGAGTGAATTTTTGATCCCGACATTCAGTACTTGATAGAAGACAAAAAATAATATTTGGGTGGGTGGGTGTGAGAGGCACGACCGACCCGACCCGACCGACGTGGTGTTTGGTTCCCCCCCGTCCCGCACGCACTACTCACCACCATCAACCACCAACACCACCCACTTTTTTAAGCTGTTTGGGATAGCCACATATATGAAATTGTTTTTTTTTTACTTACTTTACTGGAACTTTAACTCGGCACCTCGAAGACTGAAACACACACAGACGTCAGCTTAGCCTACTCGACTATTATCCATAGGCTACACGTTGCGTCGAAACCATACTTAAAAATGAAAGCAGTTGGTATTTGTTCTCTCTCTGTGAGAGCGAGTCCAACGCTATCCTCTCAAAGTTAATTTGTCCTCACTCCCCTTGCCTATAAAAACCAATTGAGAACGAAAATAGCTCGATTTCAAGAGCCAAATTCTTGAAAATTCAAGAACGACTAATTTGTACTCAAATTATTCATTCTAGTTTTGTCTTAGTGTAGATACACGACCCTCTAAAGATATTTAGTAATCAAGATTATTTATGGATTTGACGAAGGAATGATAAAGATCGGATGAACGATACTCAAGTTATGAGCAAAATAAGGACTGTTAACAAACATAAAAGCATAGCTCGTAAATAAGTCTCAACCCAACTTTCAGTTCAGAAATATAAGGCGCCACTAATTTAACCATTTGCTTGCCAGTTTGTTATATGGCAGCTATACGATATATTAATCAGATTTTGACCAAACCTCTCAAAATTGTCTGGAAACTGATAATATTCATAACTGGGAAGCTTAAAGACGCTTCCATTGAAAACAAAAAAGTTGTTCATACTAGAACTACTTTTTCGACCGATCGTTCCTATGGCAGCTATATTCTATAGAAATCCGATTTGGATCAAAAATGGCAGAATTATGTGGTAGCCAATAATATTGATCGGTAACAAGTTTGAGAGCGATAGCATTGAAAACAAAAAAGTTTTTCCTACTAAGACTTCTTTTCAGAACTATCTTTTGTATGACAGCTGTACTATATAGTTTTCCGATTGTAATAAAACTTGGTGGAATTATGTGAATACATAGAAAACTTATAAATACAAGGTTTGGGGACGTTCGCTTTGAAGACAAAAAAATGTTTCTTACTAAGACTACTTTTTCGACCGATTGTTCCTATGGCAGCTATACGCTATAGTCATCCGATCCAGCCGGTACCGATAAATGTGCAGCGTCTTTGTACCAAAAGACTTCGTTCAAAGTTTGGTTAAGATAGCTTTAAGACTGACGGAGGAGATAGCATAGAAACAGACGGACAGACTGAGGGACAGACGGACATGGCTATATCAACTCAGCTCGTCATACTAAGCAAGAATATATATATAATATTTTAAGTGATCCCAGATGCTTCCAAACATCTGGACACTTTTAATGTACCCTCTACAAGGGCATAAAAAATTAAATTCAGTGAATTGGTTTGGTTTTTGGAGTGAACTTTGCGTACTCATTACCTCATTTCAATCGCGATTGGGAGACCAAAAATTTGGGAGATTGAGTTTTTTAAAAATGGTTGAGCTTTGCTCAGTTTTAAACGGTTGATTTTCTTTACAAAAAGTTTCTTGTTTTTAATCTGAACTACTCTTCGAAGACCTCAGACGCCAAGTCTCCGAATTTATTCGCAACCAGGAGCACGCCGAGGAAACCTGTGCCAGAATTATGGCCTTAGCCCAGAAACACATGTGCAAACCGCCCACGGTACTACCCGCGGCAGCGACCGGGGCTACAAAAAAAAAAACAGCACTCACCATTTCCCCAATAACGGAACCCGCTCTCTCAAATCCATCCACGTCAAACAACCCGGTGGCCAAAACTGAGCTACCGCCCCCACACGAAGCCCTCCAAGCGGGGCACCTCAAAGCCCTCAACGCGAGGTAACTCAAAGCCCTCAGCTGATATCGCAGAAAAGCCTCAATAATACACAAATTATTTTAATTAATTTTCTATTTTCCAAACATGCGAAATATCGCAAAGAACAAAACACAAAAAGTTCTTTCATTTTACTCCTATTCCCTCTATATTTATTATTAAATTAAGTTAGACCAACTTAATAATATACTTGCCTTTAAAAAGGGTTTTCCTTCACAAATCAAGTCAAACTTAATTTTAAGTCTTTTCTTTTCATACAAAATTCAACTTTGACTTTAAGTCAAGAAAATTAAGTGCAATTGCTTTGAAAATTAATTAGTGAGGAATTTTTACAACTTGGGTTCTTTCTCTTCTCTGCCCCCAACTAAGTAATTCCGCTAATGCAAGTGACAACAAAAACAACAACAGGAACTTTACTCAATCTCCTCTTCGATTGTTGACTCGCCGGGCATTGTTCAACTTTTAAAATTAATTAACTAAGGATATTCTTTAAAAATCTCACGCGGGTGTACCAAGTTCTTACATTGCTAACGAGCAGCAGGACACGTTTCATGTCGTTGTCCTTGGTGACAATCAATCTCCATTCAAAACAATAATTTCGCCGCTCTGAAGCGGGAGCAGCTCAATGAACAGGCAAAAACAACAAGTTAAGAAAAACTTGTTTACATCTTGAGGGAAAAAAATTCGATAGAATGGCACGCGAACAGAGAGCGCAAATTTTTGCAGCTGCTGAGCAAAAAGCGGCGAAACTTACTCAAGGATATACACTAGGAAGGAGTGCAACAAAAACAACAAAAAAAAGTGCGAAAAAGCAAATAAAAAACGCTGCTCAAAGGATTTTTTTTTTAGCGTCGCGTCTGCTTGGTCAAGGATGGGGAAAGGTTCGGCTTAGGTTGGGTTCGCTTTGCGTTTTCCTTCTTCCTTTTTTTCTTTTTTTTTTTTTTTGTCGTCGTGTGGCAACAGACAGCGAATGGTTTGAGTTGGTCAGCGTGGTCGAGTGAAAGTGCACTGAGGGGGTTGGGGTTGAGAATTGGTGTGGCTTTGGAAAATCATTCACAATTCTTTTAAGGCTGGAATGGTCAAAGGGTTGAATGGAAAGTATTGGCTAAGGGTTTTGGTCGAGTTGCAAGTATTAGAACATCCTTTGTCAAATGTTTCTGTTTCCAAGACTTTTCACACCGCCCTCGTTTAAGCTTCAGTTCACTGACAGCACTTTTTGCTGTAATTCTTTTACTCACGCTTCACTCATTTAATTCACTTAACTCGACAAGTTCTTTTGCATATTAATTATGATTAAAGACTGAGGGGAGGCGCCAAGTGTAAAACTTTCTTCAAACTTTTTCCCCCCCCTTTTATGAATGGAGTCAAAGTTTGGTTTCTACTCACATCCACATTGCCATTCCACATGTAATGCATGCCCACTGCCGGATCATGATGCGTCTGGCCTGTCATATGCTCGGCCATCACAGCGCTCATCCAGTGCACCAATCCCTGAGTGGGATTCTGACCCTGGACACTGCCGATCGGCATATTGGCAGCGGCGGCAGCAGCAGCGGCAGCAGCCACAGCAGCGGAAGATGAATTTGTATTTGAATTTGGGTTGTCCTCCGACTGACTTTTGCACGTGGCGGCGGCGACTGGTGGTGATTTTATGGAGCTGCCAAAGTTTGGACGCGTCTGTTGTGTTGATGCGGGTTGGGTTGGATTCAAATTAATTGCGGATGCTGCTGAAGTTGTTTGGGTACCCTCAATGGGTGGAGTTGGTGGTGTTGTTGGATTGTTGTGTTGTCCGTTCTGGGTTGACCAGGAGTAACTGTTGTTGTTGTTGTTGTTGCTGCTGCTGCTGCTGTGGGGTTTCTGCAAGAAAAATTTGAGTTTTTGTTAGGTGAAAAGGGTTAATTTACGAGTATTTTGTTGTTTAATGCATTGAGACATGAAAAATGAAATGATTTTTTGATGATTTTTACTTGTTATTATGGCGATTTCTCCAGACCTAAATTAGCAAAAACAAACAATTTTTTATTTTCAAAATTGAGGGTCAAGGCTTGCGAAAGGTCTGCTTTATTTTTGGCAACTTAATTTTTGACTAGAAATATAATTAAGGGCATTAAAGGAATTGTTACCAATTTAAAAGATTGATTCTTTAGCTGGAAGATGGATTTTTAAGAATATTTTTAAAAGGTTACCTCAAATTTTTAAGAGCTAAAATTTATTTATTCTAATGACCAATGATGCCAAACATTTTTTCATTAAATCGAACTAGGTTTTTGTTGATGTCCTTAGAAAGAGGAGGTGCTGTTAACAAGCAAAAATTTCGACATGTCACTTAAAGAGCTTAAAATACATTTTCAAACCGAATTTCAGTTCAATATCTTTAAAACCAACAAAGTTGGTGCAAATCGCTATTTAAGCTATATGAAATAGTGTGCTGAATTGAACAAATTTCGATAAGTAGCTTAAAGAGGTTAAAAACTGCAATTCAGTTTAATAGCCTAATAATCAACAAAGTTGGTTCAAATCGGCCAGATAGGCTATATGGCAGCTATATGAAATAATGAACCAAATCGAACCGGACTTTGTAAGTCTTATTAGGAGCTAAAAACACGATTACAAACCACATTTCAGCTCAGTAACTTAAGAAACAACAAAGTTGAAGCAAATCTGACCAGATCGGTTATATGGCAGCTATATACAATATTGGTCCAAATTAAGTGAATCTTTGCAAGTCGTTTTTGGGGTCAAAAATATGCGTACAAAACAAATTAGGGGTAAATATCTTAATCAGCGGTGTCATAGAAATCTCTTCCAACCAAAATCCAATTCTCGGTGGTACAGAAATCTCTTACGGTTGGTTTTAAATCTCTCGTGTTTTGTTAGGAGATTTAGCAAAATTCACCACCCAAACAATTTTGACAAGTAAAATTAATTTTGGAAATGTAAGCAACATTATTTTTCTGGATATGTTGCATCAAGTGAATAAATTATTTGATTAGTTTAAACATTGCAATTTGCGTTTTAATAATTATTCGCAAAACCAACCAAAGTCTTTCGTATTTGTCAAGAGCAGCCACCTCAAGTGGCGCCTTCTACATCCAGCTGACTAAGGGCTGGCAATGGCGAGAACACATTTTTAAATTTCGCATTTTATTTTTGGAGAATATGAAACGAATATACATATATAAATTTGAATTATAATTTAAAAATGCATCATAAAACATATAACACAATTAATAAACAACACTTGAACATCAAATTACCCCTTTACTAAAAAAAGGGACATTTTTTTGCGAGAGATGCAGACCTGTTTTTAGAGATGATAGTTCAATTGGAACAGCTTCTGTTCTAACTAGATTTTCTAATAAAAATAAGAAAATGAAATCTCTTGAAGTTCTGTGACGAATTTTTCAACCGAAGATGAAATCTCTAGAGATTTCTGTGACACCGCTGAATAACATGAGATTATGCCAATTATTATTATGTTTAAGCTAGAAAAAATTTAGATTTTAGCGCTTACGTTCTTAAACTCTGATGTCTTAAAAGCAGAATTAGCAAGGGTATAAAAACTTTGTCACAAAAGAAAGGTAACTTGGCCTTATCATTTTGATTATATATATATTATAAAAAGAAAAGGTTTGGCTGGTTGCTGAGAAGGAAGAGAGCTTCCCAAGGCGATAACTCAAATAGATTCATCGTACAACAAAGAATGGAAGAATTCAAGGATCATATTATAATGTCCATAGAATCGTCTGAAGTAATCTCAACACATTACCAGTTAAATATTATTATTTGTATTAACATTAGCAGTCTTTCCCCTCGCGTACACTGAGAAAAAAATCAATCTAAAACCAAGATTATAATCTTGAAACGAGACGAAACGGTGTCAGAATTCGACAGAGACGAGATAATCTTAACGAAAGATTGTATTCTCAATTGAAATCTTAATCCAACAATATTGAATTAAGATGGATGATACTCGACCTTAAAAAGAAACAATCTCCTATTTTAATATGAAAAAAAAGACTAAAGTAATTAACCATTTTTTATTTTTAGGTGATTTTACCGACACCACGGCTCGGCTCTACCATCGAGCGTCAACTGCAAGTCTCTACCAGCTCTTATACCGCAACCGGCTGCGACCCCCGACGGTTTAATCGGGTAATCGACCGTGCCAATGCTTCAACTGTGCGTTTATTGTGAACGGAGAGGTTGTGGTTCGAGACCCAGGAGGGGTGGGTTGCATTGCAACCAAAAGTTGTTTATTTATTTTTTTTTTTTGTATATTCTTAGCAAAATAAATCTATATATTATATAATTTCAACTGAAGCTTTACAGAAAACTGTAGGATGGTTGATAAGTTGCAAGATAATAAATATTGTTTTTAAGATTTAAAAGCTCATTTCAAGGTTTTTCAATCTTGTTTTTATAAGATTCCAAGGTTCTTGAAAACGAGATTTTCAATCAAAATTTTAGATTGATTTTGTTTTCTCAGTGTAGCTATGAAAGCGATGACCCTGGTGAACCGATTGGCAATGTAAATTTGGATAAAAGCCGCTTTAATAAATTGTCTGTTGGCAAAATAGGAGTCTTTCTTATCATTCGACATAGTAAAATGATCTGGGCATCGGATATTCAAGTTTGTTCTGAAATGCCACTTGGACTCAAGTGAAATTAGAATTAGAAACTAAAGAATTTCATCTTGATATTACCAAATACTCTAAATGTGGGTCTCAAGTACCAATGAAACGCAAACCTTACCTAGCACATGTGTAAAGTCATTCCAGAAAACTAGTATGTCTACGAATTGGTATTATTTAGAAATAAGCATTTATATCTACAATTTCGGCTATCCAATCATGTATATGAAAAACTTCAATAAAATTAAACAGCCGAAATGTGTTTCAAAATGGGCGATGCAGGTAGGATCTTTCCAAAATTTTGTCCAAGTGTTATTATTACATTACATTATTACATGACATTATTACATGACATTATTACATGACATAATTACATGACATTATTACATTACATTATTTACATTTACATTATTAAGAAATGCACTAAATTTTAGGTAAGTTGTGGTGGAGCTTGTCGATTTTTTCATAGATTAGTTTAAACTTTTCAATTGACCATGAATTTAAGTAGCCCTCAAACCTTTTTTCCCGACCTTGGTGGTACATTTTCGGAAGATAGAAATTAATTTTTAAATTCCTTCAGCCAAGAGGTATTTCATATTGATTTCATATCAAGCATCCCATTTTCTGATCTTTGGCGCGAATTTGTAAACCCTTGCAGAGGTTAAAGGACATATATTCTTGATCAGCATGACGAGCTGAGTTGATATAGCCATGTCCGTCTGTTTCTATGCTATCTCCTCCGTCAGTTTTAAAGCAATCTTAACCAAAGTCTTTTAGTACAAATACGCTGCAAATTTGTCGAAACCGTCCGGATCTATTTCATATAGCTGCCATAGGAACGATCGGTCGAAATAATAGTTTTAGTAAAAAAAACTTTTCTGTTTTCATTGCAAACGTCTCCAAACTACATACTCACAAGTTTTCCATGCTTTTTCAAAATTCCACCAAGTTTGATAGAAATCGGACAACTATCTGACACAGAAAAGATAGGTCTGAAAAGAAGTCTTAGTAGGAAAACTTTCTTGTTTTCAATGCTATTGCTCCCAAACTTGTTACTAATCAACATTATATGCTACCACGCAATTCTATCAAATTTGTATCCAAATCGGATGACTATAGCATATAGCTGCCATAGGAATGATCCGGCGATAAAGTAGTTTTAGTGAGAAAAACTCAACACAATTTTGGGGAGTTTGTTCAAAATCTGAGGAATATGTTGTCTAGCTGCCATATAACAAACTTTTTTTGTATTTTTATACTCTGTACCAAAAGTACACAGAGTATATTATTATATTAAGTTGGTGCAGAAGTATGTAACAGGGAGAAGAAATTATTTCCGACTCTATAAAGTATATATGTATATTCTTGATCAGCATTAACAGCCGAGTCGATATAGCCATGTCCGATGGCCGTCCGATGGTAAGAGATAGAGGTTTGACATGTATGGTACATATTTTTCTTATACTTGCAGGCAGATCAAGTATACTTTGAATTTTTGCCACGCCCCTTGCCGCCATCGCAATTTGGAAAAAACGTAATATCTCCCACAGATTTATATATATAGATAGATTGTAACTTCTAGAGATATTGAGTAATCAAGATTATTTATCGATTTGCTGAGAGAGTGATAAAGATCAGGTGAACTATACTCAAGTTATGAGCAAATGAAAGTTAATGTATATAA